>JACFYI010003481.1:102116-117235 GCA_014898755.1 Handroanthus guayacan | reverse complement strand
TTAATTATTTGAATTTTCTCACTTTTGGTAAGATGCATGGTACCACAAAATAATAACGAATAAAGGGTCATGTGAAATTATCTTCAAATATGAAAACATGTAATCAATACTTATTGTCAATAAGTTGATACATTATTCATTATTGAGCACCATTTTATTACTTCATCACATGGAAGCACATAATTGTGATGTGCAGTCAAGAGACAAACAAGCAACTAATCACATAGAAGCACTTAATAGTGGCGTTGTGCAATTGAGCATGCCAAGACCAGGTGGAACGAGAATTTGCTCAATACGTGAGGAAGCCTCTTGTGTGAAGTGTAAGCCATCCCAGAAGATGTAGTCATCGGGGTTAGGGCAAACTGGCACTCCTGGGCTCCCACAAAATCTTCTCTCATCGTAGTTATATTTCCCTCCAATTCCGCAACAAGCCTTCAATGTTATGCGCTTATGAGGGCCTATATGAAAAGGGTCATTTGACTTCTAAAATTTGACTGGCAAAGAAATTTAAAAAAAGTTCTACATGTGGAACAAAGGAGAAAATAAATGATCACTTGCCTGAAAAAGTCTCGTTAAGAGCTTGTAGGACACCGTTGCCAAATTCACTGTAGAATAAGCCAGCATCTGGGAATTCCTTCTGAAGATTATCAACAGCTTCTCGAAGATGATTGTTTTTATATGCAATAAGATCATTTACATCCTTCAAACACCCTAAATTATCATATGCACCGGGATCATTAGTACGCCTTGCAGTTAGAATATATGGATAGCATCCAATTGGAGAATTTCCGGGAATTCCTACTCTTGTGGCACCCATCCTAATCAGCTCCTGTATAACAACATTAATAATAAGACTATTTGTTTCTTAATGTACTCTTGTACAAAAGAGTACCTTCACAACAAATTAACAATCAAATTGTACTATAATGATGATTCGATTGAGAGAAACAAAATTAATTATTAAAATATCAATATATAACTTTATCAATATATAACTTCGTTAACTGGAAAACAAATTGAATAGAATTTAAAGGAAAAATCGTATTTTTATTCCTGTAATTATACCATTTTCCCATTTTTGGTCCTATATGTATTGGATAATTATTTTAGTCATCTAAGTTGTAAGAATTTTGCAATTTATGCCTATTTTTTGCAATTTTAGTCGTATAAATAATAATAAGTTTGCAATTTAGTCCTGCAAGTAGGACTAAAATTATGAAAAACAAGCACAAATTGCAAAATTATTGCTAATTACAAACTAAAATTTTTATTCAATGCATATAGAATAAATAAGTGGAAAAGGATATAGTTACAGAACCCAAAATATAATTTTCATGAATTTAAATTCAAAACATAAATTAGAATGTGATTTCCAAGGATTTGGACCTAGGGACTTACCCTTGCCACATCGATTTGGGTTTGTGTTACCAAAGGCACAAAAGTCTTTAATTCTTCAATGGATCTTCCTTGACTTAATGCATAGCCGACATCATTGCCTTCAATGTCGCCCAATATCACAAGGGAGTTCGCAACAATATCGGCACACTCTGATATAAATGAAATCAAATTATTCTATTTAGATCATTTATATATATATATATATATATATATATATAAACTAGTGAAATAAAGCCACTTGTGTAAAATGTGTTGTTATATAATAAACCTTGACGAGTTGAGCAAATGGATCTAAGGTATGTTTTAAACCATTTAAATTGAGTTTTAAGGGAAACAACGTAAGGTGGAACTTTGATTCCCCGTCTTGTGAAAAAAGAACGATCAAGTACTGGGCTTCTAGCTACTGAAAAGATGATTCCCTTGCTGGAAGATATATTCTTTGACAAATAAGGCGTGAGCTCTGGAAAGCCAAAATCAGCAGCTGCAAATAAATTAATAGAATCTATCAGTTTAGAAAATATAGTACACATATGGATTCGTTGAAATGTATCATATTTTTATACATACCTGAAAAGTCGAAGTCAATAAGACCATCAGACCAACGACCATTAGGCCAACCGGGAAAACTTGAACCATAAGGCCAACGTGAGGCTGGGATGGAATTCTCAATTAGAACCGAGTTGCCAACATCTGTGACTCCATCCCCAAAATGGAATACATATTCAAACGGGCACTTGAGGTTTTGGGATGAAGTTGCACCAACTAGAATAAAGAGGAAAAAGCACACGATTTCGACCTTCATGCTTGTTGGTCTCCTTCGCTTCCAACTTTGCAACTATATTATAATGAAAATGATCGATTGATGAGTCAAAATCTAATTAAGCAAACACAAAACAAAAGGAAAGAAACAAAAGAAATAGAATGAAGCAAAAACATAACTGCATGAATATGGCAAATTGAGAGTGGGGAGGGGGGGGAGGGGTCTCAGTGTCTCAGTACCTAGGAAGCAAATGTAAGAAAATTGCATGGGCTGGTGGAGTAGGAAGCTTTTGGAGCCATTTTATAGTGTTGTTGTGGGGAAGGGGCCTGCAAATATAATATTAAAAATATATTTAGCTGTTATTTGGCTCAACTTTCATTTAAATAAAGTCAACTATATGTATGGGGACAATTTGATCTATTTATTTGTCTTGTTTTTGGTGTTATTTTCTATTGTTTGTCGCATGATTTAACAAAATGTGTCCTCCTTATCCAGTATTTAATTTTTTCTAGTATGTAGTGCTTCACCATGTGAACGTTTGTGATGTAGTACAATATGTTGAATGATAGAGCTGTCCCCATAATATAATGAACCCAAAATTTCCCCTCTCAAATCTGCGTGAGCAGTGGTGGACGAAGCAGAAGTACGATATTTTTAATATTTTTCTCGAGTTCTTTCTGAATGTTAAATGATATTTTTAATATTTTTAAGATTTCCACATGCATTTTTATTTTAAACTATTTTAATTACAAAATTGTCATTTATAACATCTTATAAGCTAAAAGCTCTTATTTTGTCCAAATATTTTAACAACTCATTTTTAAAACAAAATCTTATAAAAATCAGCGTGAGCAGTGGTGGACGAAGCAGAAATAAGATATTTTTAATATTTTTCTCGAGTTCTTTCTAAATGTTATATGATATTTTTAATATTTTTAAGATTTCCACATGCACTTTCATTTTAAACTATTTTAATTACAAAATTATTTTTCATAACATCTTATAAGCTAAAAGGTCTTATTTTGTCTAAATACTTTAACAACTTATTTTTAAAACAAGATCTTATATTTTATAAGTTCTGAAAATATGTTATAAGATGTAGAAATTTATAAGATGTTTTAAATAAGTTTAGCCAAACACCCTCTAAGTTAAGATTTTTTTACTTTTCGAAAAAGAGCTTATAAGCTCCTAACATCTTATTTTGGAAACTAATAAGATCTTTTTTAAAAAATTTTACCAAACACTTTGTAGCATCTTATGTATTCCTAAACATCTCATAAGATGTTTTGAAGAGCTTATAAGCTCACCCAAACATCTTCTTCTTCTTCTTCTTCTTCTTCTTCTTCTTCTTCTTCTCTCTCTCTCTCTCTCTCTCTCTCTCTCTCTCTCTCTCTCTCTCTCTCTCTCTCTCTCTCTCTCTCTCTCTCTCTCCCCCTTTTGCTTCCCCAATATCTTCCTCAAAAAGGAATGTGGAGCCTTCTTGATAAGGAATGGTTTTACCCCCCGACTTCACTTAATTTTAAGTTTCTTTTCACCGTTAGTGCTGTATTTTACATTAAGCATTGGCATAGAACATTAGAAAATTTCTCCATTAAAGACGCGATTTTCATAGAGTCAGTACAGCTCTATAATGCAACTCTTAATGAAGTCGTAACTTTTTATTTTTATTTTTATTTTTAGTTTTTTAATGGATTCCTAACTTTTCAATAGAGTTCTTATTCTTCAATATGTAACATTTCAATAGCCCATACATAGATGTCATACATAAATAATCTTATCAAATAAACTTTGCTATTAAATAAAATATTATAGGTACGTTTATGATATACAATCCATAATAAAGAATTTATTCTTTAACCAAAACTTTTTTTCAATTTCAGTTCACGTGTAAAGAGACATCACACACCAGTATCCATGAAACAACTACCAACCTCTATCATTTATTTCCACACGCAATTAAAAATAAAAGATAAAAATGAAATGTTACAAATATATAAGTGTTACAAATATATAAATGAACCTCAATAGTATTAGATGGGATCTTGTGAGGGTTAAGTGGTAGCCAGAGGGGATATGATAATTATTAAAATATATTGTGATGATGCCCAAATTCATACTCTCACATCAAAGACTCATCTGCTTGGAAGTATTATCCTGCCAAACTCATGGTAGGTGGTTTTGTTCTAAAAAAGCATCTCGAAGGATGAGAGAGAAACTTATAAATTATCTCAAACCCTTTAACTCTTTTGATATGAGACAAACTTAGTGCCATCATAAGTTCCCCTTAGTCAAGGGGCATGGAAATAAGCATATGGTCTTTGTTTCCATAGATAGCGTTATTATGATGATGTCCAAATTCATAACACACATGAAAGGCTCATCTGGTTTGATATACTGTCCCGCCGGCATACGTTATGGGAATTATTGTTCTGAAAAAACACCTCAAAGAGTGAGAGAGGGATAGCTTATAAATTATTTCAAACCCTCCAACTTTTTCGATACAGGACAAACTTAATGTCATCACATAGAGTTTAATATATCTCTAGTTAATCCATACTACAATATTGCACATTGTTAATTACCTGTCTCACTATAATAGAATCACATATAAAAAAAGTGTAAGAGTTGTGACCTATTTATATGATCATGACCAATTTTTATTTTACAAACTAGTTTTTCAAGTTGATTTAGATCCAAGATCCATTTTCAACATGATATCAAAGCTAAATCTATCCCTAATGTTAGGCTATTCAACATTGTTTTTCCACCTGTTTCATATTAGTCCATGCTTTAGATATTCAATTCTAGACATATGCTGTTAGTCCACTCGTTTCATATTATAGTCTCTTTATATGATTTTAAGCAATCTTTATCTCACAAGCTAATTTTTGGAATTTGGTTAGGTTCAAGGTCCATTTTTAACACCCAAAATTTACAATTACTTGTATAATCCATATTTGTATAAAATAATAGCCATATTTTGGATGGATTCTTTTAGTTTAATTGCATAAAGAATAATTTTAATATGTTTTATTTAATATTTTGTGTCTCATGTATTGATAGAGGTGGTCACACATGTCACAGTTAATTGACAAATTTATTTAAAAATTAATTTAATATAGTTTAATCCTTAATTATTAAATGTTTTTATGTGAACTTTGCAAAAAATAAGTACAAACCTCCTGCCTTCTCGGCCCTCTCTCTCATGTCTACTTTTAATTACCACAATATATAAATTTGTAGATCTAAGTCACGTTTCAAATTGATAATTAGTTTTTCGGTTAATTAATTCCTTTTAACTTCCTTGTTAAATCATGAACTTCAATCCTAGTTTAATTCACTTTATTAAATCATATTTAAATTCAAGTAAATTCATCAACTATATCAATTTACTTTGAAAGAATTAAAAAAAAAAAAAGGAAATCACGTCGGTAAATAAGAATAAATGAACAGTTATGTGATCAGACGGCAATTAATTACAAATTGAGAAGTTTGTATTTAAGTCAATGCTTTATTTTCAAATATTTCTTTTAGGATTTTATTTATTATATTATAAGAAATTTGAGTAATTATCATGGTCGAAAGGTGGTATTAATAGAAAATAGTGATGGTGGAAAGTCATTTGTGAAAGATTTGCCACAAGTCGGCTATGATGCATAGTTTTTGCAAGGGAAGGAAAAATCCACCATGATATGTAGTCATAGTAGATGTTTTCACCTTTGCGTAACTAAGACAAATGATGTTTTCTATTTTGACTTTTTGGATCATTGACTATCGCATCCTCACGGCAATTAAGTTTTTTTATTGCGAACGTTCAATATTTTGGTAGTGACTAAGAGGCCTATAATGAAAATATGTGATGTAACAAATTAATATATATATTTTTTTATCATTTTAATAATTAAAAATAAGTCTAACTACGATTAATTGATATTGACAAACAATTAGTATTAATGAGGAAATTAGTTCAAATTAACTAGTATATATTAATTAGATGTACTTAACTCACATAAATAATTAATCATTTAGCTCTTATTATTATAATTATTATTATTATTATTATTATTATTATTATTATTATTATTATGGCTGTTTTATTTATTTTTCTATATTTTCTATAACTATATATCATTTACACCCAATATTTTGTCACATCCTTCTCAAATTCATATGTCATGTCCATAACTTGATTATTTCTCCCATGCATAAAGTGTTTTTGTATTTAATTAGAAAATGTCATGTGACGTGGTTACGTCTCCCATGCATGCACGATTAAAATAAATTATAGAATAATGTTTTACACAATTTTTCGAGAAACTTTCTTTATACAATTTAACAAATAGAATGCCACCAACATATGCGTGACGCCTCTTCTTTTGATTTTTTTGGGCAACGTGATAATTCAGTATTTAATTGATTCTAGTAGCGGTAGTCACTCTCAATATTTTAATTGATTTATTATGTATTATTTCATATGCATAAATTAAACAAAAAGTAAAAAAAAAGAATCTTCTAGCCAACTGTATGCATATATTTTATCGATTTTGAATTGCCCCGCAGAACTTTAAATGGCAATTACATTTGTCAATGATCTCATCTCCCCAAGTTCGATGCATAATTGAGTATTCTGGGAAAATTCTAAGTTTAGTCTCTTAACTATGATCTTTTTTTTTTATTTCAATCTATTTTGTTTTGAAGTTAGCATTTTTGGTCTATTTTCTTATAAAATTTCCACATTTGGTTTTTTTTTTTCTCTCGGCAAATTCGGTCGATTGGGCCCTAATTTTTACAATTAGGCCGATACTGTCCCAGTCAGCTTCAATTGGAACTAAATTTTGGGAATCTTGCCCCATGTGGCAAATGCCTGCCACATCGTTGCCATGTCCAATATATCTACCACATTGCTGCCGAAAACTTTGTGTAGTGTTTTCTTCTTTTTTAATTTAGTGAAAAATCTTTAACATAATTTTATTTTGATTGTCTTTATTAAGAGAAATATCTAACATGGCAGCGATGTGGTAGGCATTTGCCACATGGCATAAAATCCCCAAAATTTAGGCCCGATTGAAGCTGACTAGAATGTGTTCGGGCCTAATTTAAAAAATTAGGACCCAACAGAGCAAATTTGCAAAAAGATATGCCAAATGTGCAAATTTTTATATGAAAATGGACCAAAAGTGCTGATCCCAAACAAAATAAATTGAAATTAAAAGAGACCATAGTTAATTTTTGCGAGTGGCTTGATGCATTATTTATTTCATCACACAAAAAAGCACTTATGTGTAATGTGTAGTTGAGTGACGAAAAGAAGTAATTGATCACATTGTAATTGATCATGCATGTGACATTTAATTGACAAGTTTATTTAAAAATTAATTTGATATACTTTAATTCATAATTATAAAATGTTTTTTTTATGTGAACCTCGCAGACAAAATAAGTGCAAACTTTTTTACTTCTCGGTCCTCTCACTCATGTGCACTATTTTTAATTACCACAATATATAAATTTGTATACCTAAGTCACGTTTCATATTGATCATAAATTTAGTTAATAAATTTCCTTGTTAAATCATGAACTTCAATCCTAGTAATTAATTCACTTCATTAAATCATGTTTAAATTCAAGTAACTTCATTAACTAAATCAATTTATTTTGAAAAGAAAAATCGACGTATGAAATAAGAATAAATGAACAATTGTGTGATCAAATCATGGGGCGATTATCATTTTTTTCGTTTAATATTAGAAATCAATTATTATATTACCTTATAATATATGATATATTCACCAAAGACCAATTATATACAGTTGGTATTTACATTCATGCTAAAAGACAAAAGTTATATAATCACAAATTGAGAAGTTTCTATTTTAGTCAATGCTTTATGCTCAAATCTTTTTGTATAATAATATTATTTTTATCCTAGGCAATGCTTCATTAAATCCATAATCAATATTTTATTTTAAATTGTACTGCATAAATTTAAAATGCATTTACATTTTTCAACGATCTCATCTTCCTAGGATCGATGCTAAATTAAGTATTGAGATATCCTTTAAAATTTTAAAAATTCACGAGGAAATGATTATTTAATAATTAATCACGATCACATGGTTAATATTTTAAATAAAAATATTAACTAAAGTATCGAAATTATCTTTTACAAAATTAAATTAATAAAATCCTACCAATACAGATAATTGCTTGCTTTGGATTCATGCAAATGCCAGATCACATTAAACCTCGTGCTCTGCAACGTGGCTTCGTTTATTAAGAGAATCATTAGATTTATATTGGAAGACTTTAAACTACCCAATTCACGAAGATTCACCGTACTTTCACTGAGATTTGGAAGAAAAAAATAATAATATTTTTTATATGAAACAACGAGAATCTTTTGTGTATCTAGAAATGAATTATTGAGGTCAGGTCAATCCTTTGGCAATTGAGCTTTTTGGAAAAATATTTCCGTAATATTCCCTCTGCTATTTATAATTAGTGATAAATATCTCGTGTTAAAGAATTATTACTCAATATACCCACAACATGTAGCAATATTATAATGATAAATATACCTTCGTAGTTTAATGTATTTACTTTTTCATTTTCTAATCCCATGTTTTATCCTTCTTTTTTTCTTTTATCTTTCGCTTCTTTTCTTCTTCCCTTCATCTTCATCTTTATTTCTAATCCCGTGATAAAATGGACATTTGATATGAAATATCCAACAATACTCACCATTAGGATGCTATTTGATATTGACCGAATGCACAAGGGGTAATTTGCCAATTAAAGTAATTATAGGGTGGAAACAAATTGCTAAAAAATAAATCACAACTGATGAAAAATAAAGAAAAATCATAAAAACGTCAAAACAGTGGTTGAAACCGTGGAATTTCATGACAATCCTGTCACTTAGAGTGACATAATTAATTAATTAATTAATTAATGTACTGAGAGGGTTATATTACGGGAAAATAGCTTCTTTCGTCTCACAAATTTGATTTAGTTTAATTTTGATTCCATTCATTATGGCTTCACATTACATCTTACCTTTTAAATTTATCTCACATCAAATCCATGTTTTCCTTTCTATTAAATAATTGATAAAACTCGCATGTCCCTTCTAAGAATGAGACCAAAATTGAACTAGCAACCAAATTTAAGGGATTGAAAATGTAATTTTCCCAACATTTCTTGTGCAGCATGAGCTGGGCACATGTAAGTAATTTTAATGGCCACGAGAGTTGCACTTGCATTTGGCTATTAATTATTTGATGCAATGGGGAAAGTGAATTCTATCATGGCCCCAGGCCAAGGACCTTGTGAACGCGAGAATAGCTCTAAAACTAGCATGCTATTTGAACTTGTGCTACGGACAATTTGCTCAAAAGAAATACTTTATTGTGACACCTAAATTCTTTGGCTAAAGCTTATAAGGTGTCCACCTTTTACTACTTAATTCATGTGGGATGAGATACGTATTACAGATTCAATATAAGATTTTTTTTATTTTTTTATTTTTTTATTTTTTTTTCCTTTCCCTTGAATCAAAACCTATAAAGAATTGGACAATACATCCGAACTCAAACTGATGGGACGAACAATGCAATTTACCCTTATATTGTGCCATCTCGAAAAGTGAATCACTTGTATAAATAGATTGTCCTATAACTTTTTCCCTTATTAGAAACACAATAGTCCTTATGGTTTTGAAGTTTGGTTCGACCAACAAACCACGCAATTGGGTAAATTTTGTAATTTACAATGCCCAATTTGCATTGATAAAAAGAAATGTGAAATATTAGAATTAACAGTTGCATTTTAATTTCTGATTGGGATTACATGCAATGTAGGAAAATTTGCACCTATGTATATTAGGTTAAATAAATTTGCACTTCATTCTTGTTGCTGCTGTTGCTACTGTTATTGCTGTTGTATTGTTGTCGTTGTTATTGTTGCTGCTATTGTTGTTGCTATTGTTGTTGTTGTTGGTGGTGTTATTACTGTTGCTGCCGTTGTTGTCATAACATGTAGATAATGCTAACATCCATATGCTAATCCATGCATGCTAATCCTTGTTCGTCTAATGATCACATTTTAACTGATTTATTTCCGTAAAGTTGATGAAAAATTGATGTGGCATTTAAGGAATTCAATACATGCCTTTAAGAATGGTCGCAGAACTAAACTTTGAAATTCAATACATACATAACCAAAAATGAAAAATGGTATACTAATAGGATAGAAAATGTAATTTTCCCTTTAAGAAAACATGCCTTTAAATAACAACTAAAAGTATGTCAGAATATTTGTTTTGACCGTTAAATTCTTATTTTTGGTTGTATAAAGTGGAATATCTCCACAAAAAAAAAAAAGCCGTGAACTAGTTACTTATTGGTAATAATAAATTTAGGAAACATGACTTGCAAAAATTTATATTTCCAATATTTATATGTATATCACTACAAAAATAATCCCAACACTAAAACAACTATATTATTGTTGAGGATATCTAACTATGTCACTAAAACTGGAGGGATATTGGTATCTTTAATTTCTTACATTGAAATGCATTGAAAAAAAATAATTACAAGAGGATTTTTTATTTTACCAGAAATATAATTTTATTCAGTAAACCGTTGTATCTCTATTACTAGTATAGGAGTGAATTATTAAATGTACCAGAATAGATTATGTGTTATTAGCACATTTTTGTTATGGTGCATTTCTTTAGTGAAGATATATTATATATTGGAAATGATCATTCAAATGCAAAAAGTTCAGCAAAATGTGCATTAACAAACATTCACCATAACGAGGAATTTCATATGCTAAAGTATCTTGGAACACATAAAAATGCAAAGCAATGTTTATTGTCAATAGCTTGATACATTATTATTTTTTTTATTTATTGGCCATTGCTTGATTATTTCATCACACAAAAGCACTCATGGGTGATGTGCAGTTGAGTGACAAAGGAGCAACTGATCACATTGAAGCACTTAATCGTGGTGATGTGCAGTTGAGTGTTCTAAGAGAATTCTGAATAAGAATCCTCTCAATGCGTAAGGAGGCTTCATGTGTAAAATGTATGCCATCCCAGAAGATGTATTCACTCGGATTGGAGCATACAGGCACTCCTTCACTCCCACAAAATCTTTGGCTATCGTAGTTATATTTCCCTCCAATCCCGCAGCAAGTTTTCAATGGATCATGACCTATTACAACACATTGGAAATATAATTCTTGAGTTCTAAGTGTTTGCAGAAAATCAAAAACCAACATTTTAAAACTAGAAGAAGAATCACTTGCCTGAATCTAATGTTTCTTGAAGGACTTGTAGCAATCCACTACCAAATGGGCCATACAAAATGGTGACATTAGGGAATTCCTTTATGATATTGTTAATACCTGCCTGGAGATCAAGGTTCTTCGCCTCGATAAGATTATTCACCCTCTTAAGACACCCTAAGTCATCATAGGCTGTGGAATCATTAGTAGCCATTGCAGTTAGAATATAGGGATAGCACCCAATGGGAGCATTTCCAGGAACTACTATTCGTGTTGCGCCCATCCTAATCAACTCCTGTATTATATCATTAACAAAACTATTGTCACTAAATCAATTTTACACATCGTTTTATTATGAAATTAAGAAGTAAAAAGTTAATAAAGAAATCAATAATCCAAGAAATTCAACTTAGATAATTACCCTTAGAACATCAAGTTGGGTCTTTGTTGCAAGCAAGGAGTAAGTCTTTGCTTGTCCAAGGGATTTGCCCTGGCTCAATGGATAACCAATGTCATTGGCTTCAATATCGCCCAACAATACAAGAGCATTTGCAAGGATATCGGCACAAGCTGATATAAATTAATTCAAATTAGTCTATCAAAATTATTCATATATACTTACGAAATAGGGCTACTTGATTTTGTTATAATTAATAAACCTTTTCGTGTTTTGCAAGTGGATCTAAGGTGCATCTTGAACCAGTCTAGTTGATCTCGAAGGGAAATAGCATATGATGGGATGTTTATGCCCCTTGATGTAAAAAATCTACGATCAAGCACTGGGCTTCTCGCTACTGAAAAAATGACTCCATTGCTAGTACGAGCATTGCTTGACAAATAAGGAGTAATCACCGAAAAGCCAAAATCAGCAGCTGCAAATCATAAAATTTGGCAATTAGAGAATGTTGCATGCAAATACAATGAAACACCATCATATTGTTATACATGCATACCTGCAAAGTCGAAGTCAATAAGACCATCAGACCAACGTCCATTGGGACTACCGGGATCAGTTAATCCATAAGGTAAACGTGTTGCTGGAGATGAACTCCCTTCAGGGCTAATTAGAACCGAGTTACCAATGTCAGTGACTCCATCTCCCAAGTGGTATATATAGTCAAACGGGCAAACAGTATTTTGCGATGAGGTTGAAACAACTAGAATAAATAGAAAAAAGCATACGACTTGGACCTTCATGCTTGTGGATTTCCTTGCTCCCATGTTTCCAACTGCAGTATGGATTGATTAGTCAAAATCGGATTAAGAAAACACAAAATGGAAGAAAGAATAGGAAACATAAAGAAGTTTTATATGTAACGATTATAGAAATGCAACTCTTTTGCATGCATGGGGTTTGTAAATATAAAACTATATGAATGAAGCAACTTAAGAACAAGAAGCAGAGGATTTTGCACCTAGAAGGCAATGAGAACAAGATTGCATGGACAGGTGGAGTAGCTATGAAACTTTAGGCGGTCTTTTATAGTGGTGTTGTGAAGAATAGACATATTTTTAATTAACGATTATTGAGCGCAACTTGCATTAAAATAAAGTTATTTTTATGAGGACGAATTTGTTTTATGAAAATCACTTATCAGATCCCCGATCTTCACCCCAAAACACGTTCACACACACCCCAAAACACACACACACACACACACACACATCACCTTGAACCATGTTTATGAATACATAATTAAATAGAATTGCTCTGTGATATGGGCTATCAGTTTGATAAAAAGTCCTTGTGGATTATCTTTGCATCTTTGGAAATGAAATTTAGTGGTTGTTTGAGTGAGCTTATAAGTCATTTTTTAAGATGTTTAAGAACTTATAAGATGTCATCAACTGTTTGGTAAATTTTTTTAGAAAAGATCTTATCAGCTCCTAAAATAAGATGTTAGGATCTTATAAGCTCTTTTTTTTTTTTTTTTTTTTTTTTTTTTTTTTTTTTTTTTTTTTTTTTTTTTTTTTAAAAAAGGAGTTTCTAACTTATTTTAAAAATTTTAACATGCACCTTCAAGTTTAATCATGTTAATTACAAAATTATCATTATTAATATCTTATAAGTTAAAGATCTTATGTTATCTAAACACTTTAATAATTTATTTTTAAAAGAACACCTAACATGTTATAAGCTCCAAAAACATCATGTACAATGTAGGAGCCCATAAGATGTTCCAGATGAGCTTAACACCCTCTTTATTTTTCTTTTGATATATAATGAACAATACTCTTTATCAAGTTGAATTTGGTTAAGTTGTTCATGAGTTATGGATTTGTCAATCTTTCATATCTTAGATAGGCCTGTCAATTCAAATATTTGGATGTGAATATTAGTATGTTTATATTCGTATCCAGTTATTATCTAGATACGGATATTTTGATCCGAGTATTACTGGGTATTGAAAATGAATATCCATATTTGTATTAGTCGGATATTTTGATATTAGCTATCCGTTTTGATAGTTAGCGTACAAATATAAAATTGAGATTTTGTTATATCCATTATCTGCATTCTTCATTCGGTATCCAAAATTGTTATTTCAAATATCAAAATTTGTTATATTAATGTTTAAAAATTAAAATTTATGAGTAAAATTAATTGATTTTAGTAACTTAGTGTTTAATTGATTTTAGGAGCGTTGTCACGCTCAATTTTTTAGTAAGTGGATCTATATAATATTATGTATTGTTTCACATGCATAAATTAAAAAATGAGTACTTCATCTATAAAATTTGATGAATGAATCAAGCTGGCTGTATGCATAGATTTTCTCAATTTTAAATTGCACTACATAAGTTATTAAATTGAAAATTTTTTATTGGTTATTAATTTCAGAGATTTTTTTATTAAAAATTATATTATTGGAGAAACCCACCAACCTACAAACTCTAACTCATTTTTAGTTTTATTATTCATTTCAAACTCTTATAATGACAAAAAAAAAAAAAAAAAAAAAAAAAAAAAAAGTTACGCTACCAAACTTTTACCAAGTCCACTTCTTTATAATGGCCTCTCTTTATTTCTATCACTTTTTAGATTAATTCTACAACTCCGTCTTTTTTTTTCACTATCTGCAATGTCTTTTGATTTCTCCTCAGCTACTGCAACGTTTGTTATTTAGTGTTTACTTTTATTTAAAATTTTATATTCTTTATATGTTTTTAATTTGTTCAAGTTATGAGTTCATTTGCTTAATGATTTTTGGGGAAAATTGCAGTTTTGGTCCTATTATTTAGGCCTTGTACACTTTTAGTCCCATTTATTTCAATTTTCTTACTTTCAGGATAGTAATTTTATTTTTTTCTCACAGTTGGTTCTCTACCACTGTTCCATCAATTTTTTAATACCTCAAGCACTGTTGCCGTTAGTTACCGTTAATTTCTAAAATCTAAAAACTAACGCCAACTGTGCTTGAATAGTAAAAAAATTGACAGAATAGGGGTGGAGGACCAAATGTGAGAAAAAAATGAAGTTACTGTCCTGAAAGTGAGAAAATTGAAATGAATTGGACCAAAAGTGAGAAAGGCCTAAGTTATGGGATCAAAACTGTAATTTTTCCATTATTTTTGTTTCAAATTCTTTACTTTAATTTTAGGATTTAACAGGATATGAGATACTTATTGGTTTCTAGTGTACTATTTATTTCAGTTTTAGTAT
>JACFYI010003481.1:81069-93812 GCA_014898755.1 Handroanthus guayacan | reverse complement strand
AACGGTATATTATATGAGTCATTCGGATAAGGGGAAGTCAAGTTTTCAAAGCCAAGAAATTGACGATAAAACAGACGTAACTGGATTATGACGGAAATGGCAGTCGGCCTTCCAAGGCCATTTTTGCTCTTTTTTCTTCTTTTTTTTCATAATTCTTGATTCTAAAAACATCAAGTTCAGGTCCAGATGCCATAATCCTATTACTCCACATTATAACTTGATCCAAGAGTTCATCAAGTTCTTGGGTGGAACAAGTCAATCGGGTTATTGACCCTCTCCATTGAAAAGAACACAAATCCTTGCGTGTTTGATCATTTCCTCGTTCCTTGGGGACGATTTTGTATAACTAACTTAATGATCCTGGTCGTGGCTTTTACCTTTATTTTGTGAGCATTATGCTTATTGAGAAGCCCATTTAAAAGGGAGAATGGTACACATCAAACATGTCAATGACAAAAAACAAAGCAAACAGAATGGCAACATGAATTCAAGCAATAAACTAATCAATTTTCTTCATATTTAGCTTGCTCTTAAAATAAACATTAGCAAGAAATGGATTATTCTATGAAAATATGCTTTTTTTTCGTTATGAAATGAACTATATGCATATGTGAAACTTGCAATACGATGGACTTAGGACATTTGGGTAAGCTTATTTAAAATATCTTACAAACTCCTACATCTTATAAGATGATTTTATGAAATGTTATATCTTATATTAGAATTAAGTTGTTAAAGTATTTGGATGAAATAAGACTTTTTAGCATATAAGATATTAGTAATGATAATTTTATAATTAAAATAGTTAAAATTGAATGTGCATGTAAAGATCTTAAAAATAAGTTAGGAATTCCTTATATTTTTTAAAAAGAGCTTATAAGCTCCTAGCATGATCTTATTTTGGGAGCTAATAAAATTTTTTTTTAAAAAATTTTATCAAACACATTTTAATATCTTATAACCTATTAAACATCTTATAAGATGTTTTGAATTGTTTATAAGTTCATCCGAACACCTTCTTAGTGTGCTTTGTTACCAAGGGCCCGTCAAGGAGAACTAGAACTAAGTTACCGACATTTGTGACTCCATCCCCAAAGTGAAAATCATAGTCAAATTGGCACTTGGTATTTTGTGATGAAGTTGCAAGTGGGCACTTGGTGCTTTGCGATGAAGTTATACCATTATCAACTATTTTTAGAAGATGAGAATTGAATTTCCTTGATCGACAAGTTGCAACTAGAAGAAACAGAAAAAAGCACAAACTTGGACCTTCATGCTTGGGAATTTCCTTGCTTGCTGGTTTCTAGCTGCAATATTGTTTAATATATTAGTCAACTTTTGAATAGATTATATATAGCTTATAGAAATTCAACTTTTTTGAAATGGATTTCTAATGAAAAAGTTAGGGAAAATTTCATTTTTGATCTCAACGAAGTTACTAAATCACATTGCATGTGTCCTCCCGGCTCCTATTTCACACCTCATGATATTGCATCCCAGAAATTTCTAATTTTAGTCACTTCACATCCTGTTGTCAAAAATCTCTAGTTAATATTTAACGGCAACCCCATTTTTTTGTGAGAAAATTAGGATGGAACGTAATGAGGTGCGAAAGTGGGGATGAAATGTGAATTAAGTAAACTAGTTGGGGCATCAAAAATGAAATTTTCCCTCCTAAGGTCGTTAGTCACATGCACAAAAGGTGATCTTTGTTGTTAACAACGTAACAAGGCAATTGACGGGAGGATGAGATTGGATGAAGATTGGAAACGTTTGAGATGTAATGTGATGATGTGTGAAAGTGGAGAACACAATGTGAATTAGTGACTTACTGAGGGACCGAAAGTGAAATTATTTTGTAAAACTGCATGAATGTGACAATTTAAGAAAAAGAAGGAGAGGACTTCGCACCTAGAAAACAATAGGAAGAAGATTGCATGGATGGGAGCCCTTTTATAAAAGTGTTGTGAGAAACGGGGTTGCTCATATTAACAGGAATTTGAACAATTATTTAGCTCAAAATACATTTAGAAAAGGTAAATTATATGAGGACAGTTTCACTTTATGAAAATTAATCACACTCTTCGTCACCCATATTGAAAGAATAGGAGCAGAGAACCAAATGTGAGAAAAAAATGAAATTACTGTCCTAAAAGTGAGAAAATTAAAATCGATGGAACCAAAAGTGAGAAAGGCCTAAATTATGAAACCAAAACTGCAATTTTCCCCAAAAAATACACTTCTAGCTAGCTCGATTTGGCAAGTCAATAATTCTTCTTTTTTTTTTTATTAATTTTTATGGCAGATTGATCATTTTTTTTCTTTTCTTTTTTCTTTTTTTCGGATAGTGAGTATTGTTAATTAGCCTTTTAATTTGTTTAACATTTTTTAAAATTAATTAATGTCCGTACTAATCAAATTGTTTTTTAGAGACATGAAATAATCGTGAACTAACTTCTCCACATAACTTTTAATTTTTCAAATGATATTAATACACTCAATTATTAGTCCACAAAGTAACATACGTGGAGGCACAATAGTTAACTCTCATGGTTAGCAAACAAATATCATGGTTAGGTTTGATCTATTAGCTTTAATTATGCACGAGAAAATGTTAATCCTTTAGTTAATAATTTTGATTGAAGTATTAATCACGTAATTGCTTGAATACATATGGATAAAGCTCATTGGAGGAGAAAATTGTTCATTGCTATAAACGAGCATAAACATTGCTATTCTTGAAATTGTATATGGAGGTCTGTGTTTCAGAATTCAATTTGGAATTGAAGATCGTTATTTTTTGACATGAGAAAATAATTTGCACTTGTTAAATAGCATTTAGATTGTGAAATTAGTTGCATAATGTTGGAAAATCCAAGGATAGCATTAAAGAGGACCATTTTCTGGAATTATAAAAACAATTAATGAGTACAAAACGGGACGGAATCCTCTATTCCAAAATGATGTTTCATCTTCTATTACATGCTTTAAATGCATGCCATGTGTATTAAATATTTTCTTATAAAAATATTTAGTAATAAATGCAATATGCATGACATGCATTTAAAGCCATGGAATAAGAGATGAAACACTATTTGGAATAGAGGATTTCATCCAGTACAAAACACATGAAATCATTATTGTAATCCTAGGGAAAATTACAGTTTGGGTCCCATAATCTTGGCTTTGTACACTATTGGTTCATTAATTTCAATTTTCTCACGTTAAGGATAGTAATTTCAATTTTTTTTACTGATCTGCCCCTGTTTCGTTAATTTTTTAAAGCCTCAAGCACTGTTGCCATTAGATTCTAAAATGTGAAAACTAACAGCGACAGTGCTTGAGGTGTTAAAAATTTTATGGAACAGGGGTGGAGGACTAAATGTGACAAAAAAAAAAAAGAAATTATTGTCCTTCATGTGAGAAAATTGAAATTAATAGAACCAAAAGTATACAAGGCCGAAGTTATGGGACCAAAACTGTAATTTTTCAGTAATTCTACAGTATTTTACGTCGCATATTATATTGACATTTTTTTTTTGGATAAAACGCATATTATATTGACATTGATCTTACTTGTCTTGTATTGCTAGTATTACACAATTTAAATATTGAAAAGATGACTTGCATTCTGTATTCACTATGGTGAAATAGAATTTTGCTTCCAAGTTTGGTCACATCACATCTATTGCAGATTTTTTCACTTTCCAAGGTGTAATTTTAATAAAAACAAAAATTTTATACGTACAGACAAATCATGTGAGTATTAAAGATATTTTAAAATATTGATATAATGAATGATATGTACCAGTACGAGGAGATACTTCGATGTCAAGGTGACGTATATAATTTCAGAAAAATACGTTCTTTATCACCTTTCCTTGTCCTTGACAGTGATGAAGGTGTATTTTTCATTAATTTTATTTGAACTGTTTCGCCATATTTCCCCATCAACTAATTCATATACATGGGATATAAGAGAGACTATGGAATAATGGACAATTTTAATATTAGGCAACATTATTGCAAAATGACAATGAATATAGATCAATTGTTAGCAAATTTTATTTTTCCATAGTCGCATTTATAATGATGCAATCACAGGAAAGATGTCACATATGCATTAACGGTGGTCCTGGGTTGCGAAAGGAATATAACAAGAACATTACATGTGAAATTGAGATTATTTGTTATAAGACACTTTGATTGTACGAGAAAAGTTAAATTGGCTAATTTATAAGTGGATGGAATATGAAGAATAATGTTAACTAATTACTAATAAAGCCCATTGCCACAATTTCTTTCTTGCAAAATCCCAACAACGAGCTGGGAGCATGACATATTACCATGTAGATCTCTATAACCTCTACGATACTAAAATTGCCAAACAATAATTTGTGTAATGTTATTATACATGTATCAATAATTATTAATATTAATCATTTACTATTAAAAAGCCAAGTTGTCACTTTAATCCTACCAAAATTGTGTTGATCTTGTTCTCTTTGTTGCAGCATTTTTTTCTCTTCTGCTGCTAACGCGACTCCAATTATGTGCCAGCCCCGAGATCTGCTGCCTCCAAAGGTGGTCAGACAGGGTAGGTTCGCCAAATTGATGAACAGTTGTCTCTATCCGTTTTGTAACATTGTTAATGTCCGACCACAATCAGAACTGTAACAACTTTTTAAGCGATTTATCAGGTCCAATACAGCGGTGTCAAACTCAAACGGTGTAATGCCGGAACGATGGAAAGTCGGCCACCGTTTCGGCGGAAAAATCACCTTTTATCTATTTTTTGACAATGCCAGGCCCAATATGAACATCCAGAACAAGGCCTCATCTCACGCCACGTGGTGACCGTTGCTAGCCAAAATGACACATCTATGATTAGTCAAGAAATGGAACCATTCAAGGTATGCCATTTGTTCCACTATCACGATGAAAAATTGCTGTCACGTAACTAATATCATTTAGTGACGGAATAAAATAGTTATCACTTAATACATATTATTATTGATATTTTTCCGATTACTAATTAAATTTTTGCAACTAATAATGTATTTTTTTATTTCTAATTTTATTTTTTATTTCTTATTTTATTTTTTTATTTTTTTTATTTTTTGTAGTGAAACCAACAGAGGTACTGTAATTATTGATAGCTTTCCGATTTGGCATGCAGAAAATAGACATGCATTCCCATTGACCTAACAGAATTCAATTATATACAGTGCTAGATATGAATGTACAAACACTTTTATTTATGAACTTTACAACATTTAATTCATTCACATTCTTGAGCAATCTATAACATAGTTAGTAAATAATGTATAAACAAAATATTAATGGCGAGTTAAACAATTATTTAGTTCCCAAATAATATTAGATCATATATATACACTCACACACACCCCAATGACGAATAAATAATGAAACCATTAATAGCTAATAGTGATAATCTCGTATATACACTGCAATAAAAATATAGCATGACTGCCTGAATGATACAAAATTGAGCAACAATATGAAAATTATCACAAAAGTTGACATTAACAAGTTGTCACTATTGGTAATAGTTGACAAATGTATAGGCTATAAAAATCTTGTTACTAAATTATAGTGATCATGAAAATTTTCTCACAAATGAATTTTATTTTATTTTATTTTTTTCGTAGTGAGTATTGTCAGCTAGCCTTTTGTTTAACATTTTTTAAAATTTAATTAATTAATTTCAGTAATCAAATTATTTGTTAGAGACATGATATAATCGTGATCCAACTACTCCAAATAACTTTTAATTTTTCAAATGATATTAATAAACAATCAATTATTAGTCCACAAAGAAACACGTGGGGCCACATTAGTTAACTAATCTTCGTGATTTACAATTTTCTTTATAGTCCAAAATAGCAAACAAACACATATTTTGGTTAGATTTGATCTATTAGCTCTAGTTTAGCACAAGATAATGCAACTCCTTTAGTTAATAATTTTGATTAAAGTATTAATCACATGATTATAAAATTTTGAACATATGATACTTCAAGGTCCTTGCAATACATATGGACAAAGTCTTTTGCACCTATGCAGTTCAATTTAAAATTGAGCAGCGATGTCAATAAATGTATATAAATTCTTTCGCGAATCTTATAAGATGTTCACTTTTTTCATTTTCTCAAACAATGATATCTAATTAGGCAGAGATTGGATCTAATGTGACCCGATGGGTCAAGGTCGCCCGGGGAAGTTGTGTCCTTCGTCACAATATACATTGATTTATTTTATATATTGAATTGCTTATTGCCAACTAAGGTATGCTTTTTGATATCGAAAATTGTTTGTATCTGTGATTAGAAAAAGCTCTCACCTCATTGTACTACCATTAATACCATTGTATATAAATTTTTATGTGTATATATATATACGTATATGACAACTGCTGATACATTTAAGACTTTATTTCTATATACAAAAAACATTGAATTACAACGTTGCCCTAATTCCAGATGAATTTCCAGAGAACTTCAATTATTGTCCAAGAAACAATTTAATTTATATTATTCTTCACTTCTAGTCTTATGTATACTGATTTTCAACAATATTGGTCTTGTATAGTAATAATTTGCACTTTGAGCCTGTTTTTTGTAACTTTAGTTACGCTCACGGGAACTAATTAAAATTGCAAAATTATCAGTAATTACAAGATTAAAATCATGAAATTTATTACTACTTAGTGTTTGCAATACTAAAATTACTAAAAACAAGTATGAATTTTACAAATCATCACTTCTTGCAAGAATAAAACTCACTACAAAATTATTGATTTTTTGCAACTAAAAGATTAACAGTCGTGATGGAACCAGTAGCCAATTATCAAAAATCAATAGCTGTTGGTAGCCAATAATCTAATAAATCGTGGTGGAAACATCATTTATCATGACTACACTGAGGCAAAAAATATCTACCACAACTATATGCCGTGATGGATTTTCCACTACCCCCATTGTAACCACGGACCATTGCCATAGTGAAGTTGTAGTGAATGACTTTCCTCAACCGTTTTATTCTGTTAACATTGGTTTTTAGCTATAATAATTGCTTTAATTGTTTGCAGTGACGTTGAGTCAATACATATGGGATCAAAAGTTAAAAATGACATTGTTACAATACTAAAAATGTGAATTTCCCGATTGCATATTTATCATTTTTTTTTTGGGCATTTGTTGATGCAAGAAAGGCGCATGAGTATTGCACTTGACTTTTTAATCTTTAAGTTTATTTGTTCATTTTATACATGAGATTAGCGTACTTTTTGCAATATTTACTTTATTAAAGCAACTAAATCTTCATATTCAAAACAAAAAAAAAAAAAAAAAAGGGGAAACGTAACTAAATCTTCTAAGATGGTGATATTAATTTTGAAGTACTTAATTTCACTTGCGTAATTAGAGATGGCACCTGCATGGCTGCATGGGCAGGGCAGGGAGTTATTCCCCGGTTCCCATTTTTGAAACGCACTCCATTCCTCATCCACGATCCTCATCATGGGGAGCCTTTGTCTCCTATCCCCATTCCCGGAATCCCCACGGGTCCCAGCGGGAGATCTAGAAGTAATAAAATTAAATTTAAAAGAACTTTAAAATGTGAAAAAAATGTGTAAAAATAAAAAAAAAATTATAAATGAAGACAGAAAAAGATTATATTAAACATTAGGTGTGATATTCTACATTGGGATATTGTTGAAATAATCCCCAGTATATAAGTCGTGCCAAAGAATCCATGTATAATCATTGGATATCCCTTTTAAGTAAATTGTTCACAGCTCAATTGCAGGTTGCGTACGGTAGGACAAATGGTATTAGAGTGACTACGTCGAGCTAAGTGCTACGTAGGACAAAGTATTATACGTATGAGAGCCACCTCTTGAGCCTATGCAGCAAAGTGCTACATGCGAAGGGAGCCACCTCTTGAGCCGGTAGGAGCCACCTCTTGAGTCCTAACGTTTGGTGGGTGGTCATAGGCTTTGTTATATCGTGATGTGGACTTCGCGTTCTGAAAGAGGGGTGATTGTGATATCCCACATGGGGATATTGTTGAAATAATCCCTAGTATATAAGTTGTGCCAAAGAATTCATATGTAACCATTAGAT
Source organism: Handroanthus guayacan (assembly GCA_014898755.1). Taxonomy (NCBI): domain Eukaryota; kingdom Viridiplantae; phylum Streptophyta; class Magnoliopsida; order Lamiales; family Bignoniaceae; genus Handroanthus; species Handroanthus guayacan. Next base: position 85,665 of record JACFYI010003481.1, on the reverse strand, counting down.
ATTCCTTTTGAGAAAATTGTTCACAGCTCAATTTCAGGTTGCTCACGGTGGATTCTCGACAAGTCTTGCTTCTTAGGCCCCTAAGCCTGGGCCGCGACATTAGGAATACGGAATTTGGTTGAATTTATGTTATTTATATTTTTATATTATTATGAGTATATATAAAATTACTAAAAAATAAATAATATTATAGTTATATATATAAATTAAGGGAAAAATACATTGTACGCCCTTGTATTATGACGAAAGGGAAGATTACCCCCTTGTATTTTTTAATTGCAACATACCCCCCTGTGTTTTGGAATAACAAGGTCATAAGGCCCTTATTGCTAGGTTATAGGTGGGGTATTTTTGAACTACAGAATTTGTTTAACATTAATACAGGGATATATCTTACAATTAGAAAAAAATAGGGGCTAATCTTCCCTTTTGCAATAATACAGGGGGGTAAAATGTATTTAACTCTATAAATTAAGGACATTATAGTCATTTGATAAAGACAAAGACCTCACGGGTGGGGGATATGGTTCCAATCACCGTCCTTCAATTAGCCTCTAGGGTATTACATCCCCGTGGGATTTTCTGTATTTAGGTCGCGAGCTTCAGGATAACTTTGTCATAGCTATGTGTATTTATTTGAATACATTGTTCTATCACTTTTTCTCCTTTTATTTAGTAGCTTGAGCCCTTTTTGACCTGTCATTTTTTTTTTTTTACCTCTTTTTCTCTTTTGTCTTTTCAATTCCTCAAGCATTGGTTATGGAAATTAAATTTTGTATATTGATATTTTTTCTGTACTTGTTTGCATATTTGTAGATATATAACCATTTAGAAGTATTAGAAAAATGCATGCGGATCTCAAACATATATATTTTAATAAGATATATAAATGTGAAATGTTAAATTTTGTTATACAATGTATTTTTACAATTATCCATTTGTTGCCTTTACATATACATGTTTATTTTGTGTACCTGAATTAAGATACGTTTGCACACACTTCTAGGAATTTCAAAACAAATGCATATACATAACGCATGTGAAAACTTTCACATGGATAAATCTTACATAAATGTGTTCTTGGGATTTTTTCGTTTTTTTTTTTTTTTTTTTTGGACAGAAACTTGATTGTGTTTATGTTTTCTCTCTTTTCATACACAAATTAAATTTAGAATATTTCCATTTTTTTTCAAATTGTGCTTAATAATGTATGGAGGTATGTATTTCAGAATTCAAAATTGAACATCGTTACTTTTTCACATGGGAAAAATCATTCAGACTTGTTAAATAGCATGTGCATTGTGAAATTAGTTGCATAATGTTTTGTAAATAGATGGATAGCATTAAAGAGGACCATTTTCTAGAATTATAAAAACTGTTTGTGACAAAACATGTGAAATCACTATTGCTATATAGACAATAATCTTATTTGTCTTGTATTGCCAGTGTTAGACAGCTTGAATATATTGAGAAAATGACTAGCATTCTCTGAAATAGAATAGAAAAATTTCACTTTTCGTTCCTAAACTAAGCCGCTTAATCACATTTTGTCCTCCACATTTTCACCTCATCACATTTAGTCCTCCAAATTTCTATTTTCAATCACAAAACATCCTGCCATCTTCTTTTCCATTTGTAGTTAACGGATTGTTAATTTTTTTTTGGGGTGGAGGGGCGGATTATCTTTTTTTGGCCCCAAATACACATACACAAGCGCATTTTTTCTTCACTTTCCATAACGGGTGCGTCCGCGCCTGTTCTTGGGCCCACTCGTGCCCAACACCAAATAAATGTTTTTGCATTCTGACTTGGGCGTGTTCATGCATGATTATGGGTGCAGTTGCGCCCAAATCAGGGGCATTTTTCCCCTTTTCTCTTTCCTTCTTTGGTGTTTGTTTGAGAATTATCCTGCATTTCACACACTAAACACCATACACTAATCACTAAAGTAGACAAACTTGCAAAGAAAATGAAATTCCATACCGACAATACACATTTTCTTTCAAACAAAGTGATTTAAAACTTGAGCTAGAGTTGGTTTCATTTATGAAGTTTACAATGGGCAAGAAATGGTTTTTTTTCCCCCTTCATTAAAGAGAATAGCCAAGAATAGATGAACCCAAGAAGAAAAGAGAGAAATTGGATGAAAATGAGGCAACCTACTTGCTTGATGGAGGTAAGTGTGTATTTGGCGCTAAAGAGGACAATTTTCCCCACAAAATTAGCAATCCGTTAACTACAAACAGAAAAGAAGACGGCATGATGTTTTGTGATCGAAAATAGAAAGTTGGGAGACAAAATGTGATCAGATGAAAAGGTAGGGGACAAAATTGATTAAATGGCCTAGTTCAAGAACGAAAAATGAAATTTTCCCAAAAAGAATTTCGCTTCGAAGAATTTCACATCACATCCATTTCAAAATTTTCACCTTCCATGTCATTATTTAAAATAAAAGCAAAAATTTCATATGTACGAATAAATCATGTGGCTATTAAAGATATTTTAAAATATTGATATATTAATGAATGAGATATATGAGGCGATGTCAAGGCTACATATATAATTTCAAACTACATCCTTTATTTCCTTCCTTGTCCTTGACAGTGATGAAGGTGTATTTTCCGTTGAATTTATTTGGATTGTCTCACTCTATTTCCCCGTCGACTAATTCATATACATGTGATATAAGTGAGAGTACTATGGAATAATGGACCATTTTAACAAATTATGTTAACATTATTGTAAAATGACAATGAATATATAACAATTGTTTTCGAAATTTATTTTTCCATGATCACTTTTTTCCATGGTCACTTTTTTTGTGATGCATTAGTGATCGAGGAAGACCCTATAAGCACATCGGGGATGGTCCTAAGTTGTGAAAGGAATATAATAAGAATATCACATGTTAAATAAGGTTGTTGTGATATGCCACATTGATTGACTGATTTATAAGTTGATAGAATATGCTTCTCACATAATTTAAGTTATTACTTTCATAAATGAAGAATAATGTTAACTACTAATAATTAAGCCTATTACAACAATATGTTTCTTGCAAAATTCCAACAATGACCTAGGAGCATGACATATTACAATGTAGATCTCTATAACCTCTACGATAGTAAAATTGTTGGACAATCATTTGTTTAATATTACTACACATGTATAAGTGATTATCAATACTATTTTATGATCTCAAGTAGGATTATTATTAGCACTTTGTGACATATCTTAATTAGTACTTCCCTGATAAGCATATATATTGTTGGAAATTGGTCCGTTTGACCAAATAATTAAAGTTTGCTGAAATATTAATTTTTCGAATTTCGTGTATTTGTTGTAATCTACACTACAGGTAGATTATGACGATACAATTATTTACCCAAAATAATTTTTGGGTGAATGAGAAATTAATGCACGAAGTGAGCCACTTGAAGTTGACTAAAGAGTAGTAGTTAAGGTGGAAATGAAAAGTGGGAAGAATCCCACATTGGAAGAAGAAGAAATATTGTTCCAAATTATTTAACTCAAGTACCAAAGAAGGGTTGAGCTCCTTGGGAGTATCACAAGTGTTTGGAGGGGGGAGAACTTACATCAATATAGGTTCGACTCAAACCCCACATGTGCGTGCGCGCGCCCGCCCACCTGCAGGCCGGCTCGGCTCGGCTCGGCACTGCACGGCTTCGGCTTCGGCTGGGCTGGTCTGGACTGGAATTAGAATTGGTACTAGTGCTGGTACTTAAACTGGAACCAGGTTGGTTGGACTTGATTTGGAACTGGAACTAGAATCGGTATTAGTATTAAAACTTATACTAGAATTTGGCCTGAAGTCCAGTGCATATCTTTTTGGACAAAATTCATTTGAAATGGGCTTAATTTAATTAAGTCCAGTCGAGAAATTAATTATTTCTCTCTTCTTCCAGTCGCTAATTCTAGAAACACCTATTGGCTAATTGGTGTCCCGTCGCTTCACCTTAAATCTGAATTATTTTTTGTCGCACCCGTTCATGAATTATACGACTTCTGGAAGTTGAATATTTTAATTCCAAAAGTTGCGACTTTAGTTCCGGGAGTTGTAAATTTAATTCCGAAAGGTGTGTATGAAAAGCAATGACTACTCGTGAGCAACCTTTCATACTCTATAAATACAGTCCCAACTTCGAGGTTTAGGCATCGAAAAATTCCAGCATACATTCTGCATAGTTCCAATTCTCATTTATGCATTCTTGTAATATTCTGTCCAAATTTGAAGAGAAGTTCCAGTGCACAATTAAGTTTGTTGGAGTCAAATAATTTGAAGTGCTGCTACTATTTGAACGAGGTCGTTGTATCTAGGGAGGCGATAGCCACAAACTATGAGCACCAGTGCGGGACTATTTAGTCTTAAAGAAAGAGAGCATGTCTCTTACTTCGACAATTCCATTGATCACAGTTTTCCCGTAAAAGTGCATCATTCTCCCAACATATATATATATATATATTAGTAACATCAATAATTACCTAGTTTTATGACAAGTTATTAATTATGATTCTCAAATAATATGATCATGATCACCTCATATAAAAGTTTAAGCTTTTAAAGGGGGAAAAAAA
>JACFYI010003481.1:60276-73045 GCA_014898755.1 Handroanthus guayacan | reverse complement strand
TTTTCTTTTTTCTAGTTTTTATCTCAAAGAAAATATTTCCTATTGAATTCCTTGTGTATGGAAAAATAGTGAGAATTCGAGAGGGAGCTGATGTTGGAGAAGGGACGGCCACGAAAAAGATAATAAGATTCACATTTTTTTAATAGAATTAAAGAAAAATAATATTTCACATTTTTTAAAATAATATTCATGTGACTGTGTTCAATAATTAGAATATAATGTGTGTATATATGTATAACATACATACATTCTAGAGTTATTAATGCGTTATAACATGTGGTAAGTGTCATCAGTTACTACTTTCTTTGAGAGAAATATAGATTCAATTAACACATCATCAATATATTAATATAAGTAATTTAATACATTCAAATATCAAACACATTAATTAGCACAAGCAAACTACTATGCAGTAGAATCAAAGCTACCATCCAGTAGAGGAAAGCCTGTACGTCATCTGTGAGAATTAAACTCATAACCTTCTAATTATAGGACCTCCACCTTGCCATTAGGATACAAGGGCTCATCGGCATCATTGGTTATTACTTTAAATTACAAAATAAAAGCGTTCTATGAAGGTCAAATAAAAACATATGAATAGGTGTTAGATGCTAATTTATATATAGTATAAAAGTGTGTGTGTGTATATATAAACAAAGCATAAATATTTGATGTTTATCTATAACATCTTTGAGGTTTGACATAGTTATCAAAACATTCCCTGAATTTAAATAATTATCATTATATCTCTTATCGTTAGTTCAATTGGCGAATAATTACAATTACACCCCGTAAAAATCCTAAAATACTAAAATATATTCCTGGAAGAGTGTAATAACTGTAGTTACGAACACTTAGAGAGTGTAATTGTAGTTATGCGTTTGTTGAATTAGCTGAACTCACAATAAGAAATGTAAAAATAATTATTCAAACTTTAGGAGATATTTTGATAATTATGCCAAACCTTAATAAATGTTGAGATTATAGTTTAAACTTTCACGTAAGGTGTGACAGTTCAAATATAAAGGAAATCGGCTTTTTTTTCTTTATTTATTTAATTATTTTTTGACTTCATTGAAAGAAAAAAAAAAAATCTTAATTTCAAAGCGTGCCGTGTGACATAACTAGCATGCAGAAAGTAAGATACATGTACGTAACTCAATAATTATTTTATATTATTTTTATGACAGATCCACCTAATACTGATAGATATGAAGCATTATTTTATTTTAATTATATGACATTTTCACCTAACAGATAGAGTGGTATGTAACATTCTAATTATAATAATGGACAAACAACGAAGAAGCCTTGGCTGCATGATCGCCATTGCTTTATAATCAAACTATAGATGATATCTATGATGATTTTGGAATAAATTCATAACTGGTTAAAAAAAAGGGTTATTAATTGTATAAATGAAACAAATGGATTATGAATTTTTAAACAACACAGCAACATATATCGAGGCTTAATTAGTTAACTAATCTTCGTGTTACCATAATCATTTTGTTATCACTACGATTTTGAGGCAAGAATTGTCTTTTTACCCTTGCGCAATGCAAATAAATGCATTTAATGAAATTCCTTCATAAAATCTTATAAAATGTTCAACTCGTTTTATTTTTTCTGAATGATGTGAATTTTGCATTTGATGTAATCTTATATCCAAAATAACTCAATAATAAAGATGGACTCACCATGTCCGTTGTGTCCATGATCCTCCGTCAAAACTCAAACTGATCTCTTTTTTTAATTGCACAGTGTGGATTTGGACATTCGTTTTGATGTCATCTACGAATAATTCAAGACATTATATTTTATAGTTGTGTAAACTTGAGTTCGTTGAATCATATCTTCTATGGAATCTTTTATGGATTAGGTAGTAGCTCGGGGAACATGGTGATTCAAATGCAATAAAGTTTAATATCCCCAGAACTAAACTAATAAATAACCAATTCACATTCGACTTGAATCTTAAAGAAATTTAAAAATTTGGTCTTTAAGTAACTCGAAAATTATGTCAAACATTTGACCGATAATGACAACTATACGGAAAAATTAAATAACGAAACTTGGGCGCAAAATACTTTAATGTATCGCGTGCAGACAAAAAATAAATAAATTAATATACAGTGTCTTGAGTAATAATATGAAATTTATCACTGTTATGTATAATAGGTAACAATTATTTTTTATTTTATCAAAATAATAGACTTAACAAACTTAAAGGGACAAAAATAAATTCACTAGATAAATGTTTATAACAAAAGATGTTTTTAGGGATACTGTTGATAAAGGGTTATATATGGAAGATATCATACTGAAACATTTATTACTTAAGTGTCTTAATAAATGGGTTGTAGGGACACTTTCGATGAAGTATCACATAGAAAGTGTCACTGCAACCTTTTTTTTATTTATTTATTTTTTTTTTTTGTAGTGATTATGACCGTTAATGATACATGTATAATAACAATTTAATGACGATGAAAATATTGACATAAACTATAATAAAAATTTTTGTTGTCACTATACATATATCACTAATTGTCAATAGTGACAATAAAATAACACTAGTTTGTCACTACTGAATTATATCAGAACAAAACAGAAGTTAGTCACCTAAACAATATTAATGAAAGCTTATATCACCCTTATATCACTTAATACATACTCTTTAATGACAATTTTATTCATTTGCCATCTAATGTTGTACCTATAATGTTATTATCTTTTGTAGTGTACGATACGTAACTATTAAAAATAACTAACATATACCTAACGATGAACAATTGCCTTCATTTCGATATATAGTTTTCGCTTTTCTAGGAATACTTTTTGTCTTTTCACTTGTATGAATAGATTGCAACGCAATTTCTCCCATATCAAAAGTTAGTTATGGCTGTTGAAGTTTGCTGCATATAGCCCCTTAGAAAAAGAAAGGAACAACCGCCTATAGCATAACTTGCACTATAGCATTCCGATCGAAGCAACCGCCTCAAGTCAAGGGCTATTCAATGGACACAAAATTAATTTTCTATAGTTTATTATAGTGTTCAGGCTCGAGATTGATAAACCCAAGTTGGGACACTATATGCGTGCACCGACAGAACAAATGTGAAACTTTAGGACTAACAATGTTTCAAGTAACCAAACAAGGCTAAAAGGATTGATCTATCTATGATGGAAAACAATACGAGCCGTACAACGGTAATAATACAACTGGGTTGGTCTTAACCTTTGGTTACGAATAAGTCAAATGCAGGCCTAGTGGAGAATCTAACACAGCCCCAGTGATCGATGTCAGATACAGATGCTATAATCCTGTTACTCCACATTATAACTTGATTGGAGAGTTCATCAAGTGCTGGGTCGGATAGGTCAATCGGGGTTATTGACCTCCTCCAATGGAAAGAACGCAGATTCTTGCGTGTTTGACCGTTTCTTCGTTCCTTGGGGTTTTTACCTTTGTTTGGTGAGCACTGTGCTTATCGAGAAGCCCATTTAAATTAAACGGGAGAGTGGTACACATCAAACATGTTAATAACAAAAAACAAAGCAACCAGAATGGCAACGATTCAAACAATAAACTAATCAATTTTCTTCACATTGAACTTGATCTGGAAAAATTATATTTTTAGTTTTGTAACTATATCATTTTTCACTTTTGATTTGTATGTATTAGCTCAACAATTTTAGTATTGTAAGTATTAATAATTTGCAGTTTGTGTCTAGTTTTAACAATTTTAATCCTATATGTAGTAATAAATTTTACAATTTTAGTTCTGTGAATAGAACTGAAATTAACAAAATCAAGAATAAATTGTAAATTATTACTATTTATAGGACTAAAGTTGTTTGAGTCAATACATGTAGGACCAAAAATGAAAAATAATAGAGTTACAGGACTAAAAATTGTCATTTTCCCAACTTGATCTTATAATAAACATTAGCAAAAATTGGATTAATCTATGAAAAGATTCTTTATTTTTGTTATGAAATGAACTATATGGATACGTGAAACTTGCCAATATCATGTGTTCAGTGTGCTTTGTTACCGAAGGCCCGTCAGGGAGAACTAGAATTGAGTGACCGACATCCCCAAAGTGAAATTCATTATCAAATCGGCATTTGGTATTTTGTGATGAAATTGCCAGTGGGCACTTGGCGCTTTGCGATGAAGTTATTTATACCATTACCAACTATATTTAGAAGCTGAAAATTGAATTTCCTTGATCGACAAGTGGCAACTAGGAGAAACAGAAACCTTCGTGCTTGGGAATTTCCTTGGTCGCAAGTCTGCAGCTGCAATAATGGACTAATATATTAGTCAACTTTTGAATAGATTATATATAGGTTATGGAAATTCAACTTCTTTGAAATGGAGTTCTAATGATAAAGTTGGGAAAGTTTTGTTTTTGATCCCCAACTAAGTTACCCCTCCCGTTTCAGACCTCATGATATTTCTTCTCCAAAGTTTCTAATTTTATACGCATCCAATCATCAAATCCATAGTTAATAGTTAACAGCAGCCCCATTTTTTGAGAAACTTGGGGACGCATGCGGGAGAAATGTGAATTAAGTATAAAAGGGAAATTTTTCCTCGTAAGGTCATTATTCACATGCGGGAAACGTTATCTTAGCCGTTAATAAGGCAATTGATGGCAGAATGAGATTGGACCAAAATTAAAATTGTTTGAGACGTAATATGATGATGTATGAAAGTGAAAGATACATTGTGAAGTAACAACTTAACCTAGGGACCAAAAGTGAAATTATTTCATAAAACTGTATGAATGTGACAATTTAAGAACATCATGTTATAAATTATTTGGTGGAAACACATTGCTAAGGGGAAAAAAAAAAAAAACGAAAACTGATTAAAAAAAATAAAGAAAAATCTAAAAAACTTCAAAACAGTGGTTGAAACCGTTGAATTTCATGACAATGCCGGCCCTTAGAGTGATAATTAATTAATGTTGTGAAAGGGTAAGGGTTATATTACGGCAAAATAGCATTTTTCGTCTCATAAATTTGACTTTGTTAAATTTTGATTCCATTCATTATGGCTTCACATTGCATCTCACCATTTAAATTTATCTCATATTGAATCCATGTTTTTCCTTCTATTAAATAATTGACAGCCACATGTAGGCATAGGTCATGTAGTTGTTAAAGTCAGGTAAGATTAAACTCGTGTGTGCCAACTAAGAATGAGGCCAACATTGAGATACTACCCAAACTTAAGGGATTAAGAATTTAATTTTCCCAACATTTCTTGGGCAACACGAGCTAAGCACATGTTAAGTAATTTCAACAATCACGAGAGTTGCACGTGCATTTGGCTATTAATTATTTGATGAAATGGTAAAATGGATTCTATCATGTCCCAAGCCCAGGACCTTGTGAATACGAGAATGGCCCCAAAACAAACTACATGCTATTTGAACCAGCTTGCCCAAAAAGATTTTCTAATAGTTGAATAATAATTCTTTAATTAAAGCTTATAAGGTACCCACTTTTTAATATTTAATTCATGTGAGATGAGATACATATCATAGATTCAATGTGAGATTATTATTATTATTATTATTATTATTATTATTATTATTATTATTATTATATTTTTTTCCCCTCTGAATCAAATTTTATAAAGAATTGGACCAAGATTGAATTATACCCAGAATCAAACTGATGGGCGAAAAAAGCGATTCATCCTTATTAATTAGAACACAAAAGGACTAATGGTTTTGAACTATAAACCACGCAGTCCGGTATATTTTGTATTATATAAATTGTAATGCCCACTTTGCATTGATAAAAACAACTGTGAAATATTAGAATCAACAGTTGTAATTTTTTATTGGGATTATTTGCAATGTAGGAAAATTTGCAATTTTGTACGTATATTAGGTTAAATAATGTATTATTACTGTTGTTGATATGGTTATCGTTATCATTGTCGTTGTTGCTATTGTTATTGTTATTTTCTTCTTTTTCTTCTCTATAATATGAAAATAAAGATGAAATACTATTTTAAAATAGAGAATCCCATCCCATAAAACACCTTAATCTAACTCAAATATGACCAAAAACCTCCCAATTCCATTTTCATGAGGACCTAAAGAAGTGTTGCACTTTGCTCCTTGACATTTAAGAAAAGGGAAAATTATATTTTTCGTCTTGTTGGTTTACCACTTTTGACTTTTGGTCATGTATGCATTGAGTTTCGAAGTCAATTATTCTTGCAAATTGCCAAATTTTTCATTTTTAATCCTTTTTTGCAATTTTAGTGTATTTCTTTGCTGAAGATATATCATACTTAGGAAAGATGATTCAAATGCAAAAAAGTTAAGTGAAAGGTACATTAATAAAAATTCACCATAATGAGGAATTTAATATGGTAAAGCGTCTTGGAAAACCTAAAAATGCAAAGCAATGTTTATTGTCAATAGCTTGATACATTATTTGTTTACAACTTATTGAACATTGCTTTATTTCATCACACAAAAGCACTTATGTGCAATGTATAGTTGAGTGACAAAGGCAACTGTTCACATTGAAGCACTTAGCCGTGGTGATGTGCAGTTGAACGATGCAAGAGAGCCTTGAATCAGAATCCTCTCAATACGTAAGTAGGCTTCTTGTGTAAAGTGTTTGCCATCCCAAAAGACGTATTCACTTGGATTGGAGCATACAGGCACTGTAAAGTGTATGCCATCCCAAAAGACGTATTCACTTGGATTGGAGCATACAGGCACTCCTTCACTCGCACAAAACCTTTTGCTATCATAGTTATATTTCCCTCCAATCCCACAGCAAGCTTTCAATGGATCAAGGCCTATTACAACACAATGGAAATATAATTCTTTAGTTCTTAGTGTTCGCAGAAAATAAAGAACCTATATCTTAAGGCTGGAAGAAGAAAGTCACTTGCCTGAAGCTAATGTTTCTTGAAGGACTTGTAGCACGCCATCACCAAATGCGCCACACAAAATGGTGACATTAGGGAATTCCTTTATGGTATTGTTAATACCTATTTGCAGATCAAGGTTCTTCGACGTAATAAGATTATGCACACTCTTAAGACACCCTAAGTCATCATAGGCCGTGGAATCATTTAAGATATAGGGATAGCACCCAATGGGGGGCTTTCCAGGAATTACTATTCGTGTCGCACCCATCCTAATTAACTCCTATACGTATTCAATCATGAACAAAACAATTGTTACTAAATCAATTTTACACATTATTTTATAATGTAAATTAAGAAGTAAAAAGTTAAGAAATAATATCAATAATCCAAGGATTTCAACTTAGATAATTACCCTTAGAACATCAAGTTGGGTTTTTGTTGCAAGCAAGGAGTAAGTCCCTGCTTCTGTAAGGGATTTGCCCTGGCTCAATGGATAGCCGATATCATTGGCTTGAATATCACCCAACAATACAAGAGCATTTGCAAGGATATCGGCACAGGCTGATTTAAGTGAAATCAAATTAGTGTATCAAAATTATTCATATATTCTTACAAAATAAGGCTACTTGATTTTGTTACACTTAATAAACCTTTGTGCGTTTTGCAAGTAGATCTAAGGTGCATTTTGAACTAGTCTAGTTGAGCTCGAAGAGAAACAGCATATGATGGGATGCCGATGCCACTTTTTGTAAAAAAACTACGATCAAGCACTGGGCTTCCTACCACTGAAAAAATGACTCCATTGCCAGCATTGCTTGACAAATACGGTGTAATCATTGGAAAGCCAAAATCAAAAGCTGCAAATCACAAAATTTGGCAATTTAGAGAACATTGCATGCAAATACAATGAGACATCATCATATTGTTATACATACCTGCAAAGTCAATGTCAATAAGACCATCAAACCAACGACCATCAGGATACCCTGGATAAGTTGATCCATAAGGTAAACGTGTTGTAGGACATGAACTCCCTCCAGGAAGTAGAACTGAGTTACCAATGTCAGTGACTCCGTCTCCGAAGTGGTATAAGTAGTCAAACGGGCAAACGAGATTTCGTGATGAGGTCGCAACAACTAGAATAAATAGAAAAAAGCATATGACTTGGACCTTCATGTTTGTGGATTTCCTTGCTCTGAAGTTTCCAACTGCAATGTGGATTGATTGGTCAAAATCTGATTAAGAAAACACAAAATGGAAGAAAGAATAAGAAACACAAAGTAGTTTAATATGTAAAGATGATAGAAATGCAACTCTTTTGCATGGGATATGTAATTGTAAAACTACATGAATGGAGCAATTTAAGAAGGAGAGGATTTGACACCTATTAACCAAGATTGCATGGACTGGTGGAGTAGCTGTGAAACTCTAGGAGGTCTTTTATAGTGGTGCTGTGAAGAATGGACATATTTTTAATTAAAAATTATTGAGCTCAACTTGCATTGAATAAAGTTATTTGCATGAGGACGATTTTGTTTTATGAAAATCACTAATCTCACAAACACACACATATATATTGTGGCGCCCCGGGTCACGATAGCATTCCGTCCTGTGATCCGGAACACTACTCGCAGTCGGATAAATATTCTAAATCCAAAACAAAACTAAAACATAAAAAACATACATAAAACCATACGTGCTATATTCCATCATACTATCGTTACAAGCCGATAACTTCAAAATTACAACCCAATCTATCCAAACAAAACAAGCCACTAAAAGTTCTATCAGTTCCAAGTCTGTATAATCATTAGCGATACAAACTTAAGCATATATATTTATCCAAAAAGAAGATCCACAGTCAATACAGAGCTCCAGTCAGTCAAATACTTGGTTTATGAACCTACATGATGATATGAAATCATGAGTCTACCGACCCAGTAAAACTTATGGCAAAAAATAGGAACATAAGAGTATGAACGATGAGCAGAACAATGATAGACATGAATGTGATTTAATAAGACAGTTCAGTACAGTTAGGACAGTCAAATCAAATCGATAATCAGTAAATAGTTATCACATTCAAGTCTTTTAAGGCTGAATCAAGCAGTTTGGTGGATTTATCACCCTTATATCTTCAAAAAAATTCATTCTTATCCCTTCAATGCCCTCGAAAGAGCCAGTACAGTAAAAGCACTGGCGACTATCCACGTACTTTAAGATAGCCTTTCAGAACTCTAATTTTAGGGCTCATCCAGTCTACCCAACAGTAGGGGATTTCCGAGGGTTCTGATAGTCAATCCAATATTGTCCGTATCAGATACCCCTAAAAATTCCCGGGGCCCAACAGTATTCAATCAGATAGGTTCAGAAACAATTAAATTATTTCGAGTATATCAGTAAGCTATCACGGCACGGTGTTTGATTGACCAAACGCAATAAATAAACAGTTCAGAATTTCGATCAATCTTATCATTCAAAACAAATCGGAATTGGACTATGGACTTGAGGATTCATTGTGTTAAAATCTGAAATGTATCTTAGAAAGATTAGATATGGACTTAGTTTATCGAAAAAGAAGTCGAAAACACGTTTAAACTCACGGAAACGAGCTCTTGAGCGCACATTTGGGCGCTTAAATAGTAGATTTCTCTACAGGTCTGAGCGCTTGAGTGTCCAAATGGGCGCTTGAGTGCTCAGCTTCTGGAATGGAATCAAAATTTTGAGTTTTTAAAATATTGAATAGGCGCTGGGGCGCTCCTTTTAAGCGCTTAAGCACTAGGTTTCTGGAAAATGTTATTTTTAAAATTTCTGAGCGGGCGCTGGGCGCCTGTTTTAAGCGCTTAATCACTCACCGAGCGCTTGGGCGCCGAGTCTCGAGCGAAATTTCAATTTTTAGTTCAAAATCACATTTTTGGGTTTCTCTTATGTCCAAAAACATTTTCAAGTCATCATTTACAAATTTGGTTAGAGATTTTTTGAAAAATAAAAATCGACGTTTTGTCCATGTCTCCATTTTTATTCGGTTTTAGGTCACCAAATCCCCCTCATAGTCCATGGTCCATGGTTCAATATCATTCCAAAGCTCAGGTCAAGATGTTTAGGGAGTTCAATAGGCTTTGGATTATCATTGAGTTTAGGATAATAAGGAACAAATAGCAACGTAAAGCTCAACATAACAATAAAAATCATTTGATCATGGATAGCACAACTCAACATATCATGCTCAATAAAACATGAATAGAAAGCAAATAGCCAAGAGAAGGGAGCAAGAGGTGCCATAAATCTTACATTTGTCCCAAGCTATCTCGTAAACACTCCGAGCTCTCCGAGCAACCGTATCAACCTTATAAACCAAACCATAAACTCTTCATCAAACTTGGTTCACACTAAACATATCATATAGACGTACTTAAGACTTAAGTTACCAAATAATGGAGTGAACACCCTTAACTTTTCCCTTTCACTACTTTTGTTACTTGAAGAAACTTAGATGTATATATGTATGAATGGAGTCAGCCGGATGGAGTGGAAAGAAGGCAAGAGAGAGGTGATTTTCAGCAGAAATTTGGAAAGGAAATGCCCACAAAATTTGCTCCATCCATCATTTATAATAGAGGAGATGAGACCAATACTTGGCTCAAATTTTTTCCAACCTAATTTATTCAAAACCAATCCCATGGATTTAGGGAGTATTTCGGCTGGCCTAATCTGCAGATTTCAGATTTGATTTTCTTGTCTTTTTTTTTTTTTTGGCTGAAATTTGTGGGCTGAAATGGGGCTATGTTTGGGCCATTTCTTGGGCTTAAATGAAGTCTTATTGGGGTGAAATATTATAAGAAATCAAGGCTCAATCAAGAGAATATTTGGAACATATGAAACTTATTTTTTAAATTAAAACGTTCTTCGTTTTATTGAAATCATATTAATTTATGAAATTCGGCAATTCAAAATTTTAATTAGGGAAATCTCAGGGTATTAAATATATTATCTTCTCGATTTTGAACCTTATTTATGAACACATAATTAAAGAGAATTGATTTGTGACAGGGGTGATTTGTTTGATACAAAGTCCTTGTTGATTATCTTCGCATCTTTGAAATTGAAATTTAGTGGGTGTTTAGGTCAGCTTGTTAGCTCTTAATCTTATTTGTCTTGTATTGCTAGTGTTACACAGCTTGGATATATTGAAAAAATGACTTGCATTCTCTATTATTTATCATGGTGAAATAGAATTTCGCTTCAAAGTTTGGACTATTTTAATTTTGGTCAGATCACAATTGCAAATTTTTCACTTTCCAAGTCGTTATTTAAAATAAAAAACAAAAATTTCATATGTATACATAAATTATGTGCCTATTAAAGACATTTTAAACATTGATATATTAATGAGTGAGATGTATGGAGAGATGTCAAGGTCAGATATATAATTTCAAGACTCACACTACGTCCTTTATTACCTTTCCTTGTCCTTGACAGTGATGAAAGTGTATTTTTTATTAATTTTATTTGGTTTGTCTAACTCTATTTCCCCATTGAACTAATTCATATACATGGAATACAAGCGAGAGTACTATGGAATAATGAACCATTTTAACAATTTATGTTAACATTATTGTAAAATGACAATGAATATAAAACAATTCTTAGCAAATTTTTTTTTTTTCGTAGTCACTTTTATTGTGATGCTTAGCAAGGACGACCCTATTTGTACATCAAGGATGGTCCTGAGTTGTGAAAGAAATATAATAAGAATATCACGTGTTAAATTAAGGTTATTTGTAATATGCCACATCAATTGACTAACTTATGAGTCAATGGAATATGCTTTTTCGCATAATTTTTGAATTATTATTTTCATAAATGAAAAATAATGTTAACTAATTACTAATAATAAGCCCATTACAACAATATCCTTCTTGCAAAATTCCACCAATGACCTAGGAGCATGACATATTATAACTATGTATAGGAGCATGACATATTATAACTATGTAGATTTAATAAACTCTGCGATACTAAAATGGTTTGATAATAATTTGTGTAATATTACAACACACTTATCTGTAATTATTACTTCTAATCATTCAATATATAAATACCAATCACAAATACAATATATTTTATGATCTCAAGTAGGATTACTATTACACTTTATGACATAAGTATATATCTTAATTAGTACTTTCCTGATAAGCATATCTAACAATGTCAATAACTACATAACTTTATGACAAGTTATTAATTATGAATCTCAAATAATATGATTATGATCACCTCATTTAAAAGTTTAAGCTTTTGGAGAGAAAAAAAAATCATAAAATATTTAATATTTGTATAAATCCCCCTAACCCCGGGTGTGTAAAATCAACTTGTAAAACACTGATAAAATATTAAAATATCATCTCTTTTAAAAAATGAAATTACTTAAAATGAAATTTATTTAGTATTGAATAATATGTAACTTATTTAATATTAATGTCACACTTAGCAAGTCATAGGTTGTCTTGTCTCCGCAACACTAAAACACACAGCAACAAAATTGACTTCATATAATTGGCTGTCATGATTTGCGACAGCCTTAATCATAGGTGATAGATGGCTTTTCGTGATTGTTTAAAAAACAACCAATGCAATATATATATATATATATATATATAAATATATAATATTTGAACGTAAATTTTTTTCCATCATCGTGAAATGTCTAGTTTGAGTTATATCTACTGTTAAAAAGTCGAGTTTGTCACTTTAATCCTACCAAAATTGTGTTTATTGCTACAATCCTATCAAAGTATCAATAAATTGTGCTATTCATTCACAAAAATGACTAATCACAAATTACAGAAG
>JACFYI010003481.1:41614-55120 GCA_014898755.1 Handroanthus guayacan | reverse complement strand
AAACTTGCAATTTTTCCTGGATCAATTTGTCTTTTATAAAACATAACTTGCACTGTAGCATCCTGATCAAAGCAACCACCTCAAGTTAGGGTGCTATTCAATGGACACAAAATTAATTTTCTATAGTTTATTATAGTGTTCAGGCTCAAGGTTGATAAACCCGAGTCGGGACACTACATGCCCCGACAGAACAAATGTGAAATTTTAGGACTAACAATGTTTGAACCATGAAAGGCTAGAAGGATTGATCTATCTATAATGGAAAAGAATACGAGACAATATACGGCGGTAATAATACAACTGGGTTGGTCTTAACCAATGGTTAAGTCAAATGCAGACCTAGTGGAGAATCTGACACCGCCCAATGATCGATGTCAGATCCAGATGCCATAATCCCATTGCTCCACATTATAACCCCATTCGAGAGTTCATCAAGTTCTGGATCGGACAGGTCAATCGAGTTATTGACCCCCTCCATTGAAAAGAACGCAGATCCTTGCGTGTTTGATCATTTCTTCGTTCCTTGGGGGCGATTTGTCTAACTAACTTAATGATCTTGGTCGTGGCTTTTACCTTTATTTGGTGAGCACATTTATAAGGGAGAGTGGTGCACATCAAACATGTTAATAAGAAAAAACGAAGCAAACAGAATAGCAACAATTCCAACAATATGCTAATCAATTTTGTTCATATTCAACTTGATCTTATAATAAATATTAGCAAGAATTGGATTAATCTATGAAGAGATTCTTTATTTTCATTATGAAATGAACTATATGCATATGTGAAAACTTGCCAATATCATGGGCTTAGTGTGCTTTGTTACCGAAGGCTCGTCAAGGAGAATTAGCATTGAGTTATCGACATATGTGACTCCATCCCCAAAGTGAAATTCATAATCAAATCGGCATTTGGTATTTTGTGATGAAGTTGCAAGTGGGCACTTGGTGCTTTGCAATGAAGTTATACCATTATCAAGTATATTTAGAAGCTGAAAACTGAATTTCCTTAATCGACAAGTTGCAACTAGAAGAAACAAAAAATAGCACACGACTTGGACCTTCATGCTTGGGAATTCCCCTTGCTTGCTAGTCTGCAGCTGCAATATTGATTAATATATTAGTCGACTTTTGAATAGAATATATATAGATTAATATAGAAATTCAACTTTTTTGAAATGGATTCTAATGATAAAGTTAGGAAAATTTCATTTTTGATTTCCAGCTATGCTGCTAAATCGCATTGCATGGGTCCTATTTTTTTTTTTTGAGAGAACATGGGTCCTATTTCACACCCCATGGGATTGCATCCCCAAAACTTCTAATTTTAGTCACTTCACACGCCCTGTCATCAAATTCCTATTTAATAGTTAACTGTTGCTTTTTTTCTTTTCTTTCTTTCTTTCTTTTTCTTTTCTTTTTTTTTTTTTTTTGGAGAAAGTTGGAGACGCATGCATTGTAATGAAGTGTGAAGTAGGGGCGAAATGTGAAATAACTAAGTTGGGGGATTAAAACTAAAATTTTCCCTCCTATGGTCATCAATGCACATGTGCAAAATGTGATATTTGCCATTAACAAGTGTAAAACACTCCGAAATTTTTCCTAATTGAATTTTAAAATTTTTATTATTCTAATAGCAAATGATTATCACGATCATGAAAATTTTTTTATAATTAAATATTTTCTCCCGTTCGAACGATTTTTCTTTACACCCTAAAATTCCCTTAATTAAGGTTTTAATCCTTTATTTTCTAAACGATAAACTGTTTTATGATTACAAAATAATTTTTTGTAACCAAAATATTTTTTATATCTGAAAAAATTTTCCTAGGAACCGAAAATGTTCCTATACGTCATTTCAGCCCAAACGAGCCATTTAAGCCCAATTTAGGCCTAAAACTTCCCTGATAAGGAGCATTCACGCCCTAAACCTTGACATCTTCTGCTCTTTTATTTCTTTTAGACAAAAGAACTCCCTTTTACAGGGAGCGCCCACGTCTTATCCCATGACATCTTTTGCCCTTTTATTTCGTTTAGGCAAAAGAACTCCCTTCACAGGGTGTGCCCACGTCTTATCCCATGACATCTTCTGCCCTCTTATTCCCTTTGGGCAGAAGAACGTCCTTGATAAGGCGCGTCCACGCCCTAAACCTAAACATCTTCTACCTTTTTATTTTTTTTAGGTAGAAGAACTCTCTTCATAGGACGCGCATGGGACAGAACCCAAAATTTTGATTTTAACTTCTTTTTGCTATTTTAATCCCATATTTCATCTCCTTAAAATATTTACAAAGTTTTAAAATGATTTTTCCTAAATCCAAGATCCGAATTCGAATCATTTGTTGAACCTATTGGCTATATGAATTTATGCTAAAAAAATCTTTTTAAAAAAAATTTATCAAACACATTTTAACATCTTATAAGCTATCAAACATCTTATAAGATGTTTTGAAGAGTTTAGAAGCTCATCCGCACACCTTCTTAGTGTGCTTTGTTACGAGGGGCCCATCAAGGAGAACTAGAACTAAGTTATCGATATCTGTGACTCCATCCCCAAAGTGAAATTCATAATCAAATCGGCACTTGGTATTTTGTGATGAAGTTGCAAGTGGGCACTTGACGCTTTGCGATGAAGTTATACCATTATCAACTATATTTAGAAGACGAGAATTGAATTTCCTTGATCGACAAGTTGCAACTAGAAGAAACAGAAAACGGCACAAACTTGGACCTTCATGCTCGGGAATTTCCTTGCTTGCTAGTTTGCCGCTGCAATATTGATTAATATATTGGTCAACTTTTGAATAGATTATATATATTATAGAAATTCAACTTTTTTGAAATGGATTTCTAACGGTAAAGTTAGGAAAAATTTCATTTTTGATCTCAACGAATATACTAAATCACATTGCATGTGTCCTCCTATTTCACACCAAATGATATTGCATCCCAGAAATTTCTAATTTTAGTCACTTCACATCCTGTTGTCAAAAATCTCTAGTTAATATTTAACGGCAACCCAATTTTTTTGTGAGAAAATTGGGATGGAACATAATGAGGTGTGAAAGTGGGGATGAAATGTGAATTAAGTAAATTAGATAAGGGATCAAAAGTGAAATTTTCCCTCCTAAGGTCGTTAGTTATATGCACAAAAGGTGATCTTTGTTGTTAACAACCAACAAGGCAATTGACGGGAGGATGAGTTGGATGAAGATTGGAAACGTTTGAGATGTAATGTGATGATGTGTGAAAGGGGAAAACGCAATGTGAATTAGTGACTTAGGGGGTGTTTGCAACTGCTTATGATAATCACTTATGTGATTATAAGCTGCTTAAAGCACTTTTTTAGTATTTAGAATTTAGCTTCTGCTGTAAGTTTTTTTAAAAATAATCAGCTATAATCTATAATTTCATAAGCAGCCTCAGGGTTGCTTATGAGCTGCTGTAAGCTATTTCTAATAAAAAAATATATTATAGGACTTTTATGCCCCCACTCAATTATCTATAAACCCATGTTACGCTCCTCTTTTATATAAAGAGCCATATTACCCATATTAGCCTAATTTTTAATTATATAAGTTCGGAAATATTTCAATCCAATGAGTGGATGTGTTATTTATTTTTTTCTTTCTTTCTTCTTCTCTCTCTTTTTTTTTTTTTTTTTAAAATTATCAATAAAGAGCTTTGTACGAATAACCATTTTAATGTTTTGAAAAATTAAAATGGTTTTAGAAATGTAGGTAATTTTTTTCCAATACAATTAGAAGTTACAATTGAAAGTGGGTACTTTTTTTCTAATACAATTAGAAATTACAATTGAAAGTGATTGAGGAAAAGAAATGAGGGTATTCTTGTACATTTATATAATGATAAAATGAAAAAGCAACAGCACAGTTGGAATTTCAAACACCTTTTTTGTTGGCTTACAATGAATTATTTAGTTGTTTCCAAACACCAAGTGCTTTTGATTATAATCTACCTTTTTCAACTTTAAGCAAAAGTTAGTGATTATGCTTTCATATAATCAGTTGCAAACACCACCTTACTGAGGGACTGAAAATGAAATTATTTTGTAAAATTGTACGAATGTCACAATTTAAGAAAAAGAAGGAGAGGAATTCGTACCTGGAAAATAATAGGAAGAAGATTGCATGGATGGGAGCCCTTTTATAAAAGTTGTAATGCCCTGGGATCCTAGAGCATCCGCCCTTTGGTCCGAAACGTTACTTGATCGAAAAGAAAACTATTTAAAATTCATGACAGAAAATTCATAATATGTTCAATACTAAATACCAACATCCAAAATATTACAAGCCAAATTTGTTCTCCCAAAATGTATCTTAGGATCCAGAATACAACTTTAAATTCAAAACTTACATTCCAACTGTGTACAAAATTCTCCACAAGTTCCAAAATATCAAAAAACATAAACAAATACCAAGTTCAAACATTCCAATACATACATCAGCCTAAAGTTTCCAAACTTTAGATGATCTCGGAACTAATTTCCTAAATGAAATCATGAGTCCACTGACTTAGTAAAATTTATGGCATAGGACAAAGAGTACAAGATTCAAATAAAAGGCGTACAAGATTCAAACGAAAGGTGAATGTGATTTCAAACAATCTTTCAAAACATACAAAATGAACAGAACAAACGAATAACATATAATCTTATATCATGTTCATGTCAATAAGCATTTAAAGCTGAAATAATTATTTGGTGGATCGTCACCCTTATAACTCCAATATTTAACATTCATTTCATCCTTATCCCTCCATTACTCCCTCAAAGAGCGGCATTCATTTGTTTAGGCACGGTTGACCCCATGTGCCTTAGAGTAGCCCTTCGGAGTCCTACTTCCAGGATTTTTTCGAGCTACCCACCATTTAGGAATTTCTAGAGATTCAAATTGACAATCCGATATCGACCAAACTGATATAACCTGAAGATTCCCAGAGCCCAACATTCGTTCATTCATTCTGGTTCAGAACAAAGAGATCGTACTCAAAACATTAGGCCATATCATGGCATGAATTTCGGAACAAAACACATTCGAAACATTTAGCTACATTGGGGTTGTAATGCCCCGGGTCCTAGCGCACTTTCGCCCTAGTTCCCGGGACATTACTCACATTCATAGATAACTAAACTAAATACAAAAATCAACATGAACACAATTATATAGTACATCCAAGGCTTATCTTAACACATAGTATACATCAAGTGTATTTTGCTGTCTTACAACCTATAATTCACAATATCATAAAGCCAATATCAAAATCCAGAGTTCAAATCATGATACGAATGTCAAAAATCATATAAGGCTGAAACAAATATTTGGTGGATCTGTCACCCTTATAACTTTAACATATAACGTACATATATTCTTATCCCTTCGTTTACTTCTCCGGGCACTTGTCCACGGAGTGTCAAACAAACTCGAGACACAGCCGTCGCAGCGCGATCGACCACAAGTCTCAGGAATAGCTCCTTGGAATCCTACCTCCAGGACTCCTCCGAACTACCCAACGGATAGGGGTGAGCAAAATTATCCATTAACCGAAAAAAATAGGTTAACCGACCGAACCGAACCGAATTAACCGAACCGTTTTATCCAATAAAATTTCGGTTCGATAAACAGTTAATGTTTTTCAGATTTTCGGTTAATTTTTCGGTTCGGTTAATTTTCTGTCCAGAATCGGTTTTTAACCGAATTTACCGAAAATGATAAAATTAATTTTTTATTATATTTTTTCAACTAATTTTTTATTAAGTTTTTTTCAACTTATTTTTTATTAAATTTTTTCAACTAATTTTTTTATTAAGTTTTTTTCAACTAATTTTTTTGTTAAATTTTTTCAACTAATTTTTTTATTAAATTTTTTTCAACTAAGTTTTTATTGAAAAAGAGACTTTTTTTTTTTTTTTTATAACAATTGAAAAAGAGACTTTATAGTGTGATTTTTATGTATTTTTTTTATGAATTGCATGATTTGATGTATAATATGGGATAAATATGAAATATAAATTTGAAATACTTGTATATAAGTTAAAGATGGTATAACTCCAATTTGGTATTCTTTAAAAAAGCAATAAAATAAAATAAAATAAAAATAAAAATTCAGTTTTGGTTAATTGGTAAATTAACCGAACCAAACCGAATTTTCTCGGTTAATTCGGTCGGTTAACCGAAAATTTCGGTGCGGTAAATGGTTAAAACTTTTTCAAAAATTTCGGTCGGTTAACCGAACATTTCGGTCGGTTAATTTACCAAACCGACCGTTGCTCACCCCTACCAACGGATAGGAATTTCCAGGGATTTCGATCGTCGATCCGATATCGCCCAATCAATTTTCTTGAAGATTCCCAGGGCCCAACTTATCATGCAAAAGGGGTTATCAATATACAACAAGACTTGGAACATTCAAGATTTTTTATACGGAAACAATATAGCTTGGAGCATCTGAGGATTCATAATACAGAATCAAATTCGAAAAATTAGATACAAGGAAATTTAGGAATTTGGACTTAAGGCATAAGAATTCTACTTGGATCATCAAATTAGACTTAAAAGTTATAGGAGATTATTTTTGAAAGCTATTTTGGTTGAAAATGTCAAATATGTCAGGTTTTAAGAATTTCTGGAACGACAGCAATTTTCCAAGCTATTTTAAAAATACAATTTGATGAGTTAAATTGGCGATTTGGCTCTATGGTTAACTAGACTCAACAATCTTTCCAATGGTGGTTTTATATTGAAAATCCGACGAGTAAAACTTTAGTTATAGATTTTTAAAGTTGATTCAAGAATCTGCCGAACCCCCGAATCAACTGGACATGTTTGAGTTTACAAAATTTTCTGGGTTTATTCCTTCATGGATTTTAGAAATTCTTGAGCCTATTATTATTTACACTTAACAAGGTTTCTTACCTATATTTTTGAGTTCAATTTGGTAAAGAAATGAGTGGTTTCCAACGGGTTGAAGTTAAAGGATGTGTTAGGACATGGGTCAGTGTATCCCCTAACATCCAAGAAAACTGACAAGTTCGAATCAAACGGAGTTTTTGGGCATTTTTCTTCATAGATTCTGGTGATTCTTGAATCTATAACTACACTCAATGAAGTTTCAAATGGTACAAATTTTGGATTTTTTAGGTATGTAGAAGTTTGGTTATGAATTTTTGAAGTTGGGGTTAAGACAGAAGTATCCTCTATTTTGGTCAAAAGGGCAGATTTGATTCAAATGCATTTTTCTACCACTTTCCTCCGTGTTTTCGGGCTTTCTTGGTTCTAACATCATATAAACTCAAAGAGGTTTCTAACGGTACTTTACATGAAATTTTTGGAGTAGTATAAGTGGTATTTTTAATTTAAAAGGGTCAGCCACCAAACACACATACACACACCTCCACTATATGAAAAAATTTGTGATAGATGCATGTGCTAAAATTAAAGCTCTAGAACCTCAATTACCTCATTGCATAAGTCATTTTTCCAACACTATCATTTCTTGCATTAAATGGCCAAGTATTGTTCCTTGTATTATACACTTATGTATGTATTCTACAAGTGTATATACATAAGAAAAAGAGGAAGAAAACAAAGGAAAACTTCAGCCACTTCTCATCCACTGCTGCCAAACAGTTTTTGTGTGTGTGTGTCTTCATTCTCTTCTATCTTTCCTTCAAATTTATTCTTAATTTCAACAAATAATCAAGAGAGAATTTGTTGGGAACTCCATCCTCTCCTCATATTTGCAGATTTGGTAAGATTTGGTAAGATTTGGTTTAGATTTTAATGGTTGAATTATTTGTTCAAGTGAAGCTTAAAAGATTTCCTCTTTGGTGTTAGGATCTTAGGGAAATCTTGAAGAAAAACTTTGAAATCTCAAGTTGGTAAGCTAAGAAAGGTAAGGATCATGATACTCCATACTCATGTTCTTCAAGTCTTAATCATGGTTCCAATTTCTTGAAAGATCTATGGATAGTATGCTTGTTGGTATGTTTGTTATTGTGGCTCCTTGGTTGTTATGAACTTGTCCTTGATAAGCTACTTGATTAACTCTCATATTTTTGTTGATGGAGCATGACCTAGCTTATATCTATGGAACCATGAATCTGACCTTAGGGTTATAAGAAACTTAGTGGATCATCATTTAGACTTAGTGGTTGAATGATTTCTTGAATTAAATGAAGTTTGAACATATTGGTTGTTCTCGGGTAGCAGGGACAGAACACTTATCTCACTTAGAAAAATTAAAAATACCACTTATACTATTCCAAAAATTTCATATAAGGTACCTTAGAAACCTCTTTGAGTCTAGATGATGTTAGAACCAAGCAACACCGGAAAAAGAAGAGGGAAACGATAGAAAAATGCGTTTGAATGAAATCTGCCATTTTAGTTAAGACAGGGAAAGTCTCTGTCCTAACCCTAAGTTCAAAAATTCATAATTGGACATCCACAAGCCCAAAAATTTCAAAAAATACACCATTTGAAACCTTTTTGAGTATAGTTATTATTAGAATCAAGAATCACCCGAATTCGTGAAGGAAAAAGCCCAACAATACCGTTTAATCCAAACATATCAGTCTTCCCGTGTAGCAGGGGATGCACTGGAACTTGTCCTAACACTTTCCCTAATTTCAACTCGTTGGAAACTACTCATTTCTCCACCAAATTGAACCAAAAAATATAGGTTAGAAACCTTGTTAAGTGTAGATAACAATAGGCTCAAGAATTTTTAAAATCCATGAAGGAACAGCCCAAAATATTTTGTAAACTCAAACATACCCAGTTGATTCGGGGATTCGACAAATTCTTGTTTCAACTTTAAAAATTTATAAATAAAGTTTTACTATAAAAATCACTGTTGAAAAGCTTGTCGAGTCTAGATAGTTTCAGAACCAAATTGCCAAATTTAACTCATCAATTTGTATTTTTAAAATAGCTTGGAAAATTGCTGCCGTTCCAGAAATTCTCAAAACCTGACATGTTTGACATTTTCAACCAAAATAGCTTTAAAAAATAATCTCCTATAACTTTTGAGTCTAATTTGATGATCCAAGTAGAATTCTTATACCTTCAGTCCAAATTCCTAAATTTCCTTGTATCCAATTTTTTGAATTTAATTCCGTATTATGAATCCTTGGATGCTCCAAGCTATATTATTTCCGTATAAAAAATCTTGGATATTCCAAGTCTTGTTGTATATTGATAACCCCTTTTGCATGATAAGTTGGGCCCTGGAATCTTTAGGGAAATTGATTGGGCGATATCGGGTCAACGATCGAAAATCTTGGAAATTCCTGTCCGTTGGGTAGTTCGGAGGAGTCCTGGAGGTAGGATTCTAATGAGCTATTCCTGATACTCATGGTCGACCGTGCTGCTGCGGCTATGTCTCGAGTTTGTTTGACACTCCGTGGACAAGTGCCTGGAGAAGTAAGCGGAGGGATAAAGATATATGTACGTTATATGTTGAAATTATAAGGGTGACAGATCCACCAAATGTTTGTTTCAGCCTTATATGATTTTTGACATTTGTATCATGATTTAAACTCCGGATTGTGACGTTTGCTTTTTGAATTGAATTTTCAGATTTATGATTGTATTGAATTGATTTGATTGTTTTGACACGAATGTCAAAATTGTATCATCAATGATCGATTGTACTCCTACCCGTTATTCCTTGATTCCTAACTTCTTTGGTCATCCGTCATGATCTTTACTAAGTCTCTCGACTTATTTAATTTCACTACATGTGTAGGTAAGTAAAATTGCAGAATAAAGCGACTATCGTCCCCCATATGTTAGTTTATGTTGAAAATATCGGTTAGGGATATCCTTTGTAATAGTTAGGATAGTTTATAGTTATTCATGTACAGTAGTTTGCTCTTTTAGAACTTTTATAATATTGTAAATTATGGGTTGTAAGACAGCAAAATATATTTGATGTATATTATGCGTTAAGATAAGCCTTGGGTGTACTATATAATTGTGTTCATATTGGTTTTAGTATTTAGTTTAGTTACCTATGTATGTGAGTAATGTCCCGGAGACTAGGGCGGAAGTGCATTAGGATCCACGGCGTTACACATTCCACAGCGCTGTCATAATCTGAGGGTCGACCAATGGCTAGGGCTCGCCTGAAATCTGGTCTTAAACCTTCTATAAACATTTTCTTACGTCTCTCTTCATCATCCAACACATGTGGAGCATATTGCACTAATCGGTTGTACTCAGCCTCATACCTTGCTACGGAAAGAGTTCCTTGAATTAACTTCATGAACTCCATTTCTCTCCGATCCACATTTGGCTGAGGAATATATTTTCTCAGGAATTCACTTCGAAATTCTTTCTAAGTACCCTCAATCTCTTCTCGCTCCCATCGACGCTCTACCACCCACCACCAATGACATGCTGCTTCTTCGAGCAAGAAGGTGGCATACTTCACCTTATGTGGGTTGGGGTATTCCAATACCCGGAAGATCTTCTCAACCTCCATCAGCCAGAATTCAGCTTTTTGATCATCGACTTCACATTTGAACTTAGGGGGATGAATTCCAAGAGCTCCGAAATATAAATGAAAAATGAAAAGAAGAGAGATCGAAAAGGTCTGACCAGGACATAGGCAATAAAGGTTTCAATGGAAAGAAACCTAAGGTGACATCAAAAAGTCCGACACAGGTAGAAACGGGCAAGGCTCCAGTGGTAACTGGAAAAGAAAATTATGGATTTTGTGGAGGTGCTATACATACTGAAGATAAGTGTTGGAGAAAATTTGGAAAGTGTTTCATCTGTGGAAGTGACCAACACACAATCAAAGATTGCTCGAGGAACCGCAAAGGTGTAAATTTTGGGACGCGGAATCAGCCACAGCAGGGCACAGTTGGATGACCTCAAGTGAAGGCTTGAGCTTATGCTTTAACTGAAAATGAGGGAACGGACCCCCACTTCAGTTGATAAGGTAAAACATTAATTTCGAATTTATATATAATACCTTAATTGATCCTGGTGCCGTATATTTCTTTATTTCAATTAGAGATGTAAGAAATTGATCGAATATGACCATTTAACATTGCTTTTAGGCTTATATTAAAAATTCAGGTTGCTTTACGAATATAGAAAACCTGATTGTATCATAAATTATTGGATCCGAGAGATTTAGGAATCGTAGGATATTTGAAGTAAAGCTTTAGGGAGAAATAATTATTTGACAGCGTGAAATTATTACAAATAATAGATATCCCCACCTAAGTGAGTAAAAACGAGAATCTGGGGACCAGATTCTTTTAAGTGGGGGAGAATGTGAGTAATGTCCCGGGGACTAGGGCGGAAGTGCACTAGGACCCGGGGCGTTACAAGGGTACAATTCATATAGTCGATAGGTTCAAACAAACGATTTGAGTTGGATCTTGGTCTTAGGAAAAATTATTTTAAAATCTTAAATATGTTTAAAGAAGTGAAATATGGACTTGAGTTAGCAAAACAAAGTCGGGACATGAAAATTTAGCCATTGGAATGGGTGCTTGAGCACTTGAGTACCTAAACAGTGCATTTCATCTCAGGTTTGGGCGCTTGAGCACCAGTTTGGATGCCCCAGAGCTCAAATAGTGTTTTTGCTCACTGGAGTCGAGTGTTTGGGCATGCATTTGGGCGCTGGGTGGCTGAAGCCACTGACTTGGGCTCTTAAACACTGATTTTTTTTTTTCCGTCTGGAATTCAGATTTTCAAAAAACTTAATTTCAAGAAAAATTTTAGAAATCTTAGTTTCCAAATTTATTTTACAAGTTTAGAGTAAAAATCGGTTTTTAGGTCCATAACTTTATTTATTTCATTTTGCTTCAAATTTTTCCATTTTGTTCAAAGTCCAAAATCTCAAGATCATATTCATAATGAGGATAAGGTCTCAAACCAAATAAAGATCTCAAGTCATCATTCTTTGAGAACATGGAGCAGACCGAATCAAGGAATATCACAATAATCAAACATAAGGCTCAATAACACATTTTTGCCAAGAATAATCAAAATGAAACACATGAAGGCAAGGAAAGAAATGCCATAAATCTTACTCTTGTCCTAAGCTCTTAAAGTTGAGATTGGTTGATCCAAATGGAGGTTCGAACACCTATCAAATGGAAGATTATATACTTATGTTAGGATAAGCCCTCAAATCCATCATATAATCTTACACACTTATTGTTCAATCTTACCAAGAGGTAAGTGAGAGTGTTCCTACTTTTTTCCCTTTGTCAAATGATAGGGTATGGTTTATGATAAATATATTTCTCCTTTGAGAGTTGAAAGTTGCAAGGAGATGGTATGTAAATGTGTATATGTAATAGAGTGTTTGTCTTGCAAAATGTGGAAACAATATCCCCTAACACTCCTATTGTAACACCTTGGAAATTCCCTAATTAATAATCTAACTCACCGTTTTTTAAACGACAAATTGATTTTGAGCTCGCAAAACTTGTTTCAATATCAAAATAATTTCTTTACATCCAAAAAAATTTTCTAACATTCGAAGCTTCGTTTACACACCGTTTTGGCCCAAACGAACCCAAATCTTAGTCCAATTAAGCCCAAGTTTTAGCCCAAATATTTTGGCCCAAATTATAATTTGTTCAAAAAAAAAAAGAGAGAAAATCAAATTTGATTTTTAGAAAGATTGAGACAGCCGCAAGATCCCCCAAAATGGAGAGATATTATCTTATTATATTGCTTCAATTCCACAACCAAGTGTCAGGCCTAAATCTAATTATAAATGAGGGTGGATTGAATTGCTTGAAACACTTTTCTCTTCTCACAAATTTGCAAAAGAAAATCAGCATCCTCATCAGCCTCTCCTCTTCACTCCATCTCGGCACTATACATATACATATATATACATATATATACATCAAACACATTGCAACTTTTTCTTAAGAAAACAAAATAGGAAGAAAAGAAAAGGGAAAGAGTGTGATCTCCCTAAGAAAACATTTGGTAAGTTGAGAATAAGTTCTAAGTGAGCCTCTTGGATCATTTGGTTTATTAATCTAAGTCTTTAACGAATAAGATCATTAAGTAAAGTTTTATGTCTATAGGTATTTGAACTTGAAGCCTTGGGATCTTTAATCATAAAAAATCGAAACTTAAGACAAATGTGAGTATAGTGGCTTCTCCTCTTTTCCTTAAGTTGCTCAATTGTTCGTTTATTCGCTTTCTTGGCCGTATTTATGTTTTGCTATGGAACGAGCTTATTTATGTTGTTATTATTTGATTGAATCATGATCATGAGCTTGTATTTCTTTGATATGAGAACCGAAAAGATTATGAACCTTCTCTTGATCATACCATTGCTTGGAAAGGGACTTGAAGCCATAGACAATTGAATAGATTGTAAAGACATTAAAAATTGATTTATAAAACCTAAAACCATATAAACTCTTAAAAATTTGAGAATCTAAAATTGTATGATGAAAAGTTTAAATAAAAGATCTCAGATTATCTACTAGAAA
>JACFYI010003480.1:189086-201250 GCA_014898755.1 Handroanthus guayacan | reverse complement strand
GTATATCCAACTAATTTTAAGTTTGAGCATTGGTTTTTCTGTAAAAATGAAAATACATATGTCATATATAAAGAACTAGACCTCTTTTAGTATGTTTTCATGTGACCTCACAAGTCATACTCACTAAATGATATTTTGTATTCCATAATTATGCACGTGTATATTAATTATATTCTAATTATTGGGTGCACATGTGTCAAGTGTGCATTGAACGATAGTGATCAGAGATTGAATTGATCTTACATTGTAATAACTAATGGTTGATTTCTTTCTTTATGTCACATCAACGAAAAAATGTTGCAGAAAATATTACATTTTGACTTATCATGGGTCCTGTTATCTTTCTATGTGTCTGGTCACTCAAATGATGTTGGAATAGAAAAGTGTTATTTTGGAGGATAGAAAGAAATTATTTTTAATTAGCTAGGAAGTTGACTATTGTTATATTAGTAGGTATTTTAGGATTTAAAATTATTGATATAGATTTGCATCCAAAAAAATAAAATAAAAGTGGTGTTTTTTGTTGAAAATGGGGCAAACAATCATAACTTGTACTCCTGCAATAGTGAAAAATGTAAAAGATGCGGTTGGGGAGCATAAACAATCAGGGCTGTAGTTTTCTATCGTCCATTTGTGCTCTCGATGGAGCTCTTTGTTGATTGCCTATTTTCATTATGAACTTTGCTATTTACTTTGGCATTTTTGTTTTATCACTTTCAGGTGATAAAAATTGGAAAAGAAAGGTACACTGTTGGTGAGGCCTTATTTCAGCCATCTATTTTAGGTTTAGAAACGCATGGAATAGTTGAGCAGCTTGTTCGTTGTATTGCAACTGTGTCCTCCGAGAATCATCGCCAACTTCTAGAAAATACTGTACTTTGTGGTGGAAGTGCCTCTATGACTGGTAAGGTTTTGATGATTTTTTTCCTAGTCAATTAGAGACATAGCTTATCACTATTTCTTTCAGTATACATTCTTATTAGCAATGACAAGATTGCATATTCCCACCAGAGTTCTGACTTCTTACCTTTATCTGTTCTGTAATATTCTATAAGCTAAATGCGAGACATCATAATCACGCATTCATAGCAATGGAAGCAGTTGATATAATAATTTTTGTTATCATTAAACAATTGGTAGCATGAAATTTTTGAAATGATCTTTCTTTGAGTTGGTCGCCGCCTCTGTTGCCACCAAGAACCTGTTACCCTCCCTCCCAAAAAGGACCTGTAACGTAAATCCATGGGACTCAGCGTTATCTGCTTGGGTGTTAATAAAGGTTTTCTTACTCCTTTTCATACACAGCTATTGCAATTATTAGCTATTTCCGTCTCTATTGCTATACAAATTCTATAACTCTTCTGTCACTAATTTTTAGTGAGATCTATATTTCCATCTATAATTTTTAGGAAACAAGATGCTTTTGTTATGAGTTTATGTTCCTGGTTTGGAACTGTGCAAAGAATTTCTGATATTCTGCAGCAGCTGATGTCACCATATGTTGCTCTCGTAGGCTTTGAAGATAGGTTTCAGAAAGAAGCTAGCCTTTCCTCCTCAGCTATCCGGCCTTGTTTGGTGAAGGTAATCTAATATATAGCTGTGTGGTTAGCTTTTCTTTATTATAATTCCTTCTGATTCATTTTGATTTTCTTGTGAACGTAACTCAATAAAAACTGCATGATAAGTTGAGTACGATTTGACTAGTGAGGGCTTCTTCACAAGGCTAAAATGTCCCTTGTTCATCAACATAATAAAGAATCCGTTTTCTGATAAGAACCAAACATAATAAAGAATTTATTTGATCAGTAAACAACTACTTTAAAAAAAGAAAAAAAAAATTCCCTCTTGGAATACACTTGCAGAAAAAATTGGTATCAAGTTAAATAGAAGGAAAGATACCTCTTCGGAGGTCCTTACTGCTGTTTATACAATTTCCAAAAATATGAAGAAATTATGTGGCAAGGATGTACATATTTGTATCAATATCTTGTCCGGCCCTCTGGAACGCCAACCTACTTTATTTGAAGCAACATTATTTCGAATGTGTTTAATTTATGGTTAATCCATTTTTACTTGTTTTATCATTACAGCCTCCAGAGTATATGCCTGATAACTTGTCAAAGTATTCAGCGTGGGTGGGAGGCGCCATACTAGCCAAAGTCGTGTTTCCTCAAAATCAACATGTAACAAAAGCTGATTATGATGAAAGTGGACCTTCTGTTGTTCATCGCAAATGCTTCTAAAGAAGACCACAATGTTGTGAAATGGTAGGCAGGTCCATTCATGGGCGTATCCATAGATGTTCTGAGGAGACCGTTGGCAAAATGTTGGCAGCTAGAGTATTGCCATCATCATCATCATCATCTTGTGGCCATGAGGACATTGTATGCTAAAGAATGATCATTGAACTCGGGGTCGTACTGGTTTTGACATGGCTAAGAGATAATTGTAGTTAGCTTTAATTATTGACTTGTTGGAAAGCTAGATGTGACTTGGCAATGAGATTTTTAAAAGAAAAAAGGTGTTAAATTCTAGAAAGACTGATGATCATGCATCGTAAACTGTGTTTATTGTCAGTATTTCTCCTGGGATTACAAAACATGATGCACCCTTAGGTGACCGGTGAAAATTCAGCACAATTTAACAGAACTAATCTCAACAAGAGTGTCAAGAAGACAGGGAATACAACAGGTGCAAACCAGAAACGCAACTGTAAAGAAAATGTTTGATGAAATGCCTTGCAATCATTGCAGACGCTATATTCTGATACCCAACTTCTACACTTTACGAGCCAAGGTCCTCTGCTTGGTTGCATGCTGGACCACTTTTTCCTCCACAGGGAGACCCTTTCGTCTCCTTACAGCATCAATGAGCTTCCTGGCCGTATTCTGTGGCACACTGGAACCATCTCCATATTCTTCAATTTCCTCTTCGGTTTTGGGCACAAAAAATGGATCCTCTGATAGTGTCTCCCAGTGACTGAAAACAAGCAAGGCACTCGATGCTCCAGATGTCCATCTTCTCAGCTCATCTGCAAATCCAAAGCTTTCTGCAACTGGAACATATGCATGTACAGTAAATAACGGTGACCCTTCATGCATTTCTTCTTTTATGACTCTTGCTCGCCTCCGAGCCAGCACGGCATACATGGATCCCAAATGCTCTGTCGGGGTATTCAATTCACAGAAGTACAATGCTTCTACAAGCCTAGGTTTCCTCTGGAGTACAGCTGCCCTGCAAGCCTCCTTAACAGCTGTCAGAACTTGCCCTGCAAAAATACCATATTGCTCTGAGTGCTGGGTGGAGTAATTATCCTCATTTAATTGCCTGTCAACGGGAGATATCCATGCCTCAACAACAAATGCCAAACCCCACATAGGCTCATCACACAATGGACCAGCTGAAGTAGCCAACTGAAATCCAGACAAAACGCTGCTCTCTAGACTCTCTGCTTCTCTTAATAACGTTTCATCTGTTATGGATGATGATTCCACTGATGCATCATTGCCGTCATCTAAATCCCCAAAACCTAATTTATCAGATACATAGGGGAAACCTTTGATAAGAACAGAACCCTCTGTACTCTTCCCTCTGCCTGGAGTAAACAGAATATTAGGACCAACCTGTCGAGGGCCCAATGCCCACATCCTGTTGAAATTTTTGTTCCATAATGTTCTACATTTCTCAAGCCGATCTCTCTCCATCACAGTCATTGTGGAGGAAAGATCACTTTCTATAGCATCCATCATCCTTTTCTTCAGTGCCTCAATTGGATTCTCATCTTCCACAATGCTGCCCCGCAGGGTTTCCAAGCTTTTCAAAGCCTGTCTAGATTTGCCTCCGATTATATCTCCCAGCAATTCAGAACTTTCATCAAGCAGCTTAGTAAGGGGCGTGGGAAGCTTCATGACCTGTACATGAACAACACACCTACCATTTGGCGTTGTTTTCTCCACATACTCAGAGCTTCCACTAAACAACTTCAGATTCTCCAAAGGATGAGCGATCTCTCCCTCGATTGTCTCTTTATAGGAGACAAGGGGAGGGGAGACTTCCAAACTCACCTTTGCAAATCTTTCCTTCAGATCTTTTATGCATCTCTCCAGATGAACTTCTCCTGCAGCAGCAAGAACATGCTCCCCTCTGGCAGAAACAGTGACCTCAACAAAAGGGTCTGCACGATTTAACAGCCGCAACCCTTTCATGAGTGCACCCATCTCAGCAGGATCAGATGGCTCAATAGCAACTTTAAGTGTGGGTGCAACTTGGAAAACCATGCTGGAGAAGGGCCAGGAATTAATCATAGATGAAAGAGTAGCACTCTTCAATATGTTTTGCCCAAGCCCTCGTATGGCAACAATATTCCCTGCCTTTGCAGAGGCAACTGGTTTCAGGCCTTGACCCATCATTAGATATAGTGACTGCAACTCGGTTTCTTGGACATGCTTCTGCTTTGATTCCATCTTAAGCGGATCATACAAAGCAGAAAGCACAAAAACCCTCTGTCTGGCGTGGAGAACGCCACTAAAGATCCTCGCAAATGCAAGGAAACACTCACCTGAGTCTCCATCATCTGTAGAATTGTTTAGAATCTCTCCACGAGGAAGCATCTTCATGGGAACAGCAAACATCTTGGAGACAAACGCAATAGATGGTGCAGTGGGGCTGGAATCACAAGCCTCAACAGATTTCCTCACAAGTTCTGCCTCAGTAAGCACATCAGAGCTATCCTCGTTCTCAAAACTGTCTCTTTTAGGCAACAGTCTTGATATCCTGAAAGACTGAGCAGCAGCAGGGTCAGGCATGCAATTGACGACCATAGACAAGATTGTATCTGACAATGGAAGCCAACGGCTCATGACAGCTTGGAGCACAGCTTTAGGATCCTTGTTTTGGAGTTCACGTGAAGGTATAGACAAATTGAAAGATTTGATGACCTTCTCAAGCACTGCTCTATCCCCATCTCCTTCCAAAGTAGTCTGATAAACTTGCCAAAGTGGCTCCAGAATAAATTGCACAAACATAGGCCTAGCCTTTGCTGTACTGCTTATTCCTTTCTTGCCCACAATCATCTTAGTCTTGGCATTGAAGTACCGAGGCCCCCATAAAGCCTTTTGTAATGCAGCTGAGCTAGCCCCAAGCTTAGAAGCATAAAACTCTGCAAAATCAGATATACCAAAACCCCATCCATCTAGGGCACAAGCAAAGACAACATTTCCTTTCTGAGGTTGAAAGGTATCCTCCTCATCATCCTCCACAAACTCGTAATTTTCTTCACCTACATCACCAGATGGAGCCACCGAAAGCATTGAATCCACATCAGATAAGTACTTCTCAGACTTATAAGCACTAACTATCCCGTTAACCTCATGGATAATCCTCATTAACCTATTATATGCTTCCATAGGACTCAATCTTAACTCGCAAATAAGCCGATCGACCTTATTCAGAACTAAACAAGGTGTCAACTTCTCAATCCAAGCTTGACGCAATACAGCATGGGTCTGAATATGTACACCCTCTACCGCATCCACTAATACCAATGCACCATCGCTCAACCGTGCTGCAGTAGATACCTCACTACAGAAATCCATGTGGCCTGGTGAATCTATTAAATTAATAAAATACTCTTTGAATTGCAGAGCAATAGACGAGCTCTTCATAGTGATAGCACGCCGCTGTTCCTCATCCAAGTAATCCATGAATCTAAGTTTACCAGCTTGCTTTGGATGAAGCACACCACCGCCATAAGAAGCAATTAAATGGTCTGCAAGAGTGGTCTTGCCATGGTCAACATGTGCAAGGATGCATATATTCCGAACCAGCTTGTGATCACTTTTCTCATCCATATTTGATGAATCATCCTTCCCTGCTAAGGACTGAAACATAAAGAGGAAAGAGTGAGTTAGCTTATACTCAATTTTCCCCTAACATAACCAAAAAGTAGGTACTTTTGACATCAAACACATTGTATATTTAGACTTGATGATTCCTCCTAGCCCCCAAAGATAACCCCTTAAATTTTTCTATCTGGAAATTCAGATTAAGATTTCAATGGAAACGAAAAATTAGCAGCGCCCCTCCAATTTAATCTAGACAAATACATTAACAGAAACTCCTAGCAGATTCTTGCACCAACTGGTTAGGTTGAACAAAATTAAAACAAAGCTTCGGCTGCATATCAAATGAAAAGGACTTGAAAGGGAGGCTTTCATGCATTTAGCTCTGATGTATTACCTTTTCCTTTCGCATCTCAGCCACATCAGTTTCATCAAGCTTGGGAGTTACTTCTTCAGATGAAGATTCCAATAGGTCCTTAATAATCTCAGCCATCCTCTCTGGATAAATATGTCTCAGCTATTCTTTTGATTGCTTCCGGGCCTCAAAATGTCTCAAGCTTTCAGACACCACTCATATCAGCTCAGGGTTTGACATAATCTAGAATAGCAGCAAGTCACAAGAACAATCAGTTTTTGGTTTGCTGTTGCAGAACGTATGTTGCTTGCACCATAATACAACTACCACATTTAACTGGCAAGTGGCACATTTTTATCAGATTGTTTATGTATGATTCCTTCTCAATGGTTTCATAACGTTAACGTACTTAAGAACGAAGAAGTACAACAAGACAACAATGCAATCATGTTCCCACCGAATACCATAACCAGTAGACTGATTAAGTACGACTAGCATAATATCACTCTACGACTATGTGACATCAACATGGTTGCTTCAAATTTACTTATTTTGATACTTATCAGGAAATGCTGTATCAGGGAAACCTAAGCTATGCGCGTGATCTTATGAATGATCACACAAAAGCATCGTCTAAAACCATACAACGCGAAAACATGATGCCATGAACAATGTCCAAAAAATAAGTACTCCTATGCATTGGATTCAAATAAGTAATAATGTCAAAGAATCCTATTCTTGTATATCCATTTAATCAAAATGAGAGTTACAGAATCAGTAGAGCAGATTCTTAACCATAGGGCTTTAAAGAACCTCAAAGCAAACCCTGACTTAATGGAACAAAAATTCCATACCAAAGGAAGCCTCAAAATTGCTCCTTTTATGAACTTCTTACTTACATGTGTGGCTGAAAAATATCTTCTTGAACAATCTAAACTACTTGCCGCGAGCAGTATATAGCATAGGGTTAATGGAAAGAGACAGGGAGGGAGGGAGGGAGCGAGAGAGAGAGAGAGACAGGAGAGTCTAAACCGCTCCGAAAAGAGCATATAATTACAGCAAAGATTATGTTACATATTATCACCTTAAGTTTAAATTCTTCGCCATTGAAGCCGCCTCCGCTGCAGCCAAAAGGCTCTAATTCCCTTTCCTCCTCTTCTCTTCTTTGTCCTCGGAAGATTTTTGGGAATAGAGGTGCCCATTTGCAGTCGGCCCAGTGGATCGGTACAATTAGAGCGTTTCTTGGGCCCTTTAACACCAGCCATGTAAAATTATTATTAGTTTTATTTTTAGTTAAAAATAATAATAATAATAATAATAATAATAATGGCTGATTAGGGAAATTTATTTAATTAATTGAAGATTTATTTTTATATTATTTTTTAAAAGTATAAGTAATTATCTACTCTAAAATTACATTCTTGTAAGCCTTTATGTTACAAAAAAAAAAAAAAAAAAAAAAAACCTATTCTATTTTCACAAAATTTACGACCATCAACTTAACGTCATTGAGCACTTTACCTCAAGTGGATTTTCAAGCAACTAACATACGATTTCCATTTGCTTTGTTGAATGCTATTTCATCACTTATTTATTTGTTTCGCTTAAAAAATTCATTTATTCTACTTCTTACTCGAACAATTAGATCGAGTTTTCGAACAGGAATATAAAGAAATGATAAAAACAACGTAATAAAACACATAAAAAATTAAATGCTGATCCTCCGATTACAGATTTTACTGAAAATTTATTTGAGTGTCAAAGTAAAGCATTTTTAAGGATTTGAAACGTGAGAGGAAGAAATTTGGAAGTGAAATCCCATCTATCCTTCAGAGAAATCTATCCAAAAGTACTTGCGTTGTAGAAGATGCATAGCAACAGCATGACCTCTAAAATGAGAGTATTTATTGAAAAGTAGAAACAGCTCGCCCATAAGTCAACTCGTGACTTTTTTATATTTTTGCTCGAATTTGAGTTGGAAAATATCAAATTTAAGTGAATTTGGTCTACACTGGTTTGGATTGGTAATCATAAACAGATATATGTATATTTTACTAGAAAAACTCAAAAACACAAATAACCTCTAAAATAAGGAGTAATTAGATCGAAAGTGAAATATCATTTGTCTTTTAAATAATTCAATTGAAAATATATTTTACGATGCAAAGCATAAGTCATGACCCCTAAAATGGTGAAAACCTCACCATCCAAGCGCTTTGAATCAATCAATTATATCTATATCTCATCTCAGTATATAAAATATATATAACTAAAGAAGGCTAACAGAATATTAGTTGTTCCAATGCGAAGGGTCAAAGTCAAGCAAAAAGAATATTGTCTTGTGGATCACATGCCGCCTTCTAACAACCATCACCATTTTTAATTAATCTCCTCCATAAAACGCCAACATGACAAACAAATGAATGATCACAGATAAATAAATTCAGTATATTAAAAGACTGCTTTCCTTTATCCAAGTCTACGTCAACTCGCCGTGTTTTCACAACGTTTGTGGACCTAAGCCATGACAAGTTGTTCCCATTCATATCATTGTTAGTATTAGTCTTAGTATATGTATAAAACTACAAGAATCACAAATTCCATCTGCTAAATTAAAAATTTTTGTTTTGAACTAGTTCTTGATAGCTAGAAATAAATTCCTTGATGGCTGGGGGAGGCGGCGGAGAGGAAGTGTCTTTGGAGTACACGCCTACGTGGGTGGTCGCCCTTGTCTGCACAGTCATCGTTGCCATCTCTTTGGTTGCAGAAAGAGTCCTTCACTATGCTGGCAAGGTCATATAGTTCTAGTACTAGGAACAATTTCAGTTAATATTGCTGGTTTTGATGATGTAATATTTTGGTGTGATGGTTCTTACAGTTCTTGATCCACAAGAAACAAGGACCCCTCTTCGAGGCGTTGCTAAAGATTAAGGAAGGTAAGTTTACATAATACAGCAAAGACAAGTAGAACACAATAAACCTTTATAATGGAATTTTAT
Organism: Handroanthus guayacan; assembly: GCA_014898755.1. Lineage (NCBI taxonomy): Eukaryota > Viridiplantae > Streptophyta > Magnoliopsida > Lamiales > Bignoniaceae > Handroanthus > Handroanthus guayacan. Next base: position 192,056 of record JACFYI010003480.1, on the reverse strand, counting down.
TGATGATTTTGCAGAGTTGATGTTGCTGGGATTTATATCTCTGATGCTGACTGTGTTCCAGGACAGAATAAGTACAATTTGCATAGCCAAACACTTGACGAATCACTGGCTTCCTTGCAAGAAGGAAACAGAAGATGATGATGGCGGTCGTGGTGGAAAATCCACTGCTCACTTACAGAGTAGCTTTTTCCCTTCTCTTGTCCCAGGTAGTGGCCGTCATCTTCTTGCAGCAGCATCTGATGCCGAAGGTCACTGCAAAAAACAGGTACTCAATAGTTTGCTAATTTTGATGTTCAACATCTTGATTAATCAAGAAAAGATTAATCATTCCCTTCTCCGGTCGAGCATGTTCAGATATTCTCTTCTTGATTCATTGATTTTCAGGGAAGGGCACCATTGTTGTCTCTGAAAGCATTGCATGATCTTCACATTTTCATATTTGTGCTAGCTGTGGTTCATGTCATTTTCTCTGCTCTAACCATTCTCTTTGGAACCCTACAGGTAAATTCTCTCATTAATGCATCAATAATTCTAGATTTTCCGCCCTTTTCTACCCATCTATTTGCTCAATATTTATCATCTGTTATTGATGCAGATACGCCAATGGAAACAGTGGGAGGATTCGATTCAGGAAAATGAGCATGATCCAGAAGAAGGTAACCATACTAACATCAAGACAACATCTCCTGAGAAAGACGACGTTTTTTTATACCATCGAACTTGAATATTGTCGTAGCTTTTTCTTAAGTTACGTGGAACTTAATTATTAACAAATGTCTGCAGGTCAAGAAATGAAAGTTACTCACATTCACCAGCACGATTTCATCAGGGCCAGGTTTCGTGGCATTGGAAAAGATTCAGTCTTATTAAGCTGGTTGGTAAGTCACATTAATTTCTTTGAGAAACAATTCTCTTTCAATTCTCTCTCGACATATACATACTGATATTGATCACTTCTTTTGGTTTCCAGCATTCTTTCTTGAAACAGTTCTATGGATCTGTTACTGAACTAGATTATACTATTCTCCGACGTGGCTTCATCTTGGTAGGCTGCTCAACATTTGACTTCCTTCGTTCAAATTTTCAAGTATGAAACCAAACTCAGTTTCAAGAATCAAGATTAATTGTGTTATTTTCCAGAATCATTACAGGGACAACCCCAAGTTCAATTTCTACAAATACATGATGCGTGCTCTTGAAACTGATTTCAAGAAAGTAGTTGGAATAAGGCAAGTTGCTGCAAGGAGCCCTTACACTATAACAGAAACTGGTCAATAACATATCTTTTGCTGATTCTTTGTCACTTGCAGTTGGTATCTTTGGATTTTTGTGGTGGTTTTCTTATTGCTGAATGTTCATGGTAAGATTCTTGATTGCTTTTTTACACTCATCAGATTGCTGTTAGGGCTCGGTTGCTAACTGTATACCTATATTCTGCAGGTTGGCATGCTTATTTCTATCTTGCATTCATCCCCCTCATAGTAAGCAATCCTACTTCTCATATAATGAAGGGATATGGACACAAAAAGTTTTAGGACACGTGTCTGTGTATCTAGATTCCAATTCAATGAGTGTAAACTGATAGAGAGTAATTTCTGTTCATACCTGTGTTATAGCTGCTGGTAGCTGTGGGAACTAAACTTGAGCACATAATCTGCCAACTAGCAGAAGAGGTAGCACAGAAGCATGTAGCTGTTCCAGGGGAATTGGTGGTTAGGCCTTCGGATCATCATTTCTGGTTCCACAGACCTCGACTTATCCTCGTTTTGATTCATATAATTCTGTTCCAGAATTCCTTTGAGATCGCCATTTTCTTCTGGACGTTGGTAAGTGGATTATTTCACCTACCTTAAACAATGGCACAAACATAATTATCTCATCTTTGACCACTTGAAGAACATAATGGCGCTTCATTTTTGAACAGGTTATATTCAAATTTGACTCCTGCATTATGGGGGAATATGGTTACATAATCCCAAGGCTCATAATAGGGTACACTGACGACCTCATCTCTCATTACCGCTTCCTCGTTTTGAGGAAACAACATGGATCTTTTCTTCTTTAAAATTTAGGCACAATATTGCTGGGTCCAACCAACACAATATCAGTTTTTTTTTCCCTCTTTTTTTATTCGTGTTGTTCATATTCATATGTGCCTTGTAACCACAGAGACATGATATGAAAAATCCACTTGCACAGGGTGCTGGTTCAGTTTCTTTGCAGTTATAGTACACTACCGTTATATGCAATTGTTGCACAGGTACTTGACCTTTCACACCAGAGCTGCACTTTTCTGTACTATTTTGTGACTTTGTTCAAACATGTCTCTTGATTATTGAATACAGATGGGAAGCTCATTCAACAAGGCAATATTTGAGGACCATATACAAGAAAAGCTTACTGGATGGGCTCTCAATGCAAAGAAGAAGAAGAAGAAGAAGGGGCTCAGAAAGGCTGGTGGCAGTCGTGGTGGATCAAACCATGTGGCAGTGGGCAATAAGGAGTCACCTTCCCCAGTTCCATCAGCACCAATTCGCCAGGAGTCAACAGTAGATGGACACAGCGGCTTCGAAATAGAAACTAGTGGCGTTTCATATGACCCTAAATGAGTGCATGTACATGTGCATGCACCAACCACCAGCCCTATTCATTTATCATAGACCGGGAACAATTTCAAGAATCAAATTGAATGTGGAAAATACAAAATTTCTTACAGTAGGACAGGTGTTTCACCATACAAAACTTTCTCATCCAGTTTAAAATTCTAATGCACCTAGTTAATAGGCCATAGTTCCCGCCATCATAATTATAAGCTATGGCAGACTACAAAACCGTAGATATAAATTACAAAGAAAAGTACAGGACTATCTTTCCCAAAATACAAAAACATTTTAATCATTTCATGGCCAAAAAGGCGGGAGAGAAATGTCTTCGTTGATGCTGAATTGTCTTAGCTGCTGCATTTATTTG
>JACFYI010003480.1:129147-144668 GCA_014898755.1 Handroanthus guayacan | reverse complement strand
TGTTCTTATCACAATGCTTCGGTCAATTCTTGTAGATAAAGTACAAGATCATTTGCGCAATTCCAAATAAAAAGCCCAGAACATTTGGCAACTGAAATCAAACATACATGACAAAAGTCGAGAGCGTGATTAAGCAATGATCTCGCAAAAGAATGGAGCATAACAACTAATTTACAGTATATGTTTGGCACTTACTGCAATGTAGTAGTCTCTGATGAAAAATCCATAGAAGAACCACATTGTGGCACAAAGGGTGAGGAATAATGATAGAGTGAACGGCATGAACTCTACGCTTTTTGTTCTTATGACCCGTCTCTATTAAAGAACAAAAAATAAAATATAATAGAGTTAAATCAAGGCAGTGTTTGAATAAAAACTAATTGATCAAAAATTAAGATTCATTATCAAATTATCATATTCTTTTTTCCCCACATGACTTTTTAAATATATCATGAATTCTTTCCTTTTCAGTTGTGAAACAATTTAAAAGTGTATTTTCTTCATTTGAGAAAAATAACCAAATATTTTTTTAATCACAAAAATGAAGAAATGAATACTACGTTAATTAGTATAAGGAAAACATTTGATTACCATGATGCTTAAAGGAGCAGCAAATACAGCTACGTTGATAAAGGCGCAAACCCATCCTACAAAAGAAACTCTTTTGTGACCTTTAAAGGCTAGTAAAGAAACTAGCATCACCAACCCTAAACCTCCAATGTTGAATATGATAATCAATCTCATTGTGAATATCTGCAAATATGAAAATTTTATTTTTAATTTAGAAAACAATGTATTCACTACTAGAAAGGTGGTCCAGAGGACAATATTGCCTACCTTGGCCTTTATTGGTGCATACATTAAGTAGATAAAGAGGTATATTGCTTCAATGACGCATCCAATACAGTTGATGCTGACAATCATATAAGCATTTGTCTTAAGGAAAGCATAGTACAGCAACAATGAAGCACTGAAAAATGCCACAGAATAAGGTATCGACTGAAAGCCTTCTGTTGATTTCTTCTTGCAAATTGTATAAAATGTTGGTCTGCATAACAATAAAGACAAATAAGAAATACAAAGAAGATACAACGGCATGGAATTATATTATGCAAGAACTTCCCAAGTTTATAGGTCTTACAATGGTGCCAAAAATACCAAGAAAGATATTATATTACCTGTGCACATTGAAAACAAAATAACATTAGATTGAGGAAGCAAATAACTAGAGAGTAGACAATAAACTATATAATATTTTTATCTGAGTATGAATATTTAGTGCGAGATGAAAACTTGTTGTGCACCAAGTCTAGAACACTTGAATAATTCATTACCCAAGAGACCAAATATGAAAGCTAATTTGTCAACAATTAGAAATGCCATTTGTTCTTTCCCCGTGAAGCCCTCTTCTAATGAAAAATTGCTGCAAATAAAAGGGACTTGAATATGCTACACAAAGTGCTACCCTATTTATACATGGGAATCATGCAGTTGCGTGGAGGACTTGTGGTGAGTATTTTATCACAATTACTACAAACTTTGGCAGTACTAAATAATTTGAATGTACGGAGGAAGGATTATAATGATGCCACGAATTTCTTGATATTTGCATGATGGAAAATTTTGCGATTTTGGCCCCAAAAGTTTGGCAAATTTAGTATCATACTTTTGAAAGTAGCAATATACATCACCACTTCTTAAGGATAATGTCTCAAAACAAATAAGTTCGATCAATGAAGTACTAATTGTTGAAAAAATTACTACTGCAATAGCAAATTGAGGGAGTGTTTGTAATCACTTTAAAAATATATATATATATATATTTGAAGCATAACTTTTCTCATAACTTTCTATTTGATTAAGCTATAAACAATTCGTTCAAAAGGGATATCCAATAGTTGCACATTGATTCTTTGGCCACAACTTATATAAAGATCACTCTTTCATTATTTTCCTAATGTGGGACATGGGATATTACAATCACCCCTCTTTCAAAATGTGACGTCTTCATTGCTGTGTAATAGAGTTTAGGATCACCCGCTAGACATTAGGACTCTAGAGATGACTCCTATGAGGCATGAGCTCAAGAATTGGCTCTCACACATGTAGCAATTTGCTTTGTAGGCTAAAGAGGTGGCTCTCATACGTGTAGCACTTTGTCCCGCATAACACTTAGCTCCCTTCGTCTAGTAATCGACTCTGATATCATTTTTCACATCTCAGGCCCAGGGGTCCAGGATGCGAGATTTGCTTGAGAATTTACCGTGTGCAACCTGAAATTGAGTTGTGAATAATTGCTCAAAAGAGATATCCAATTATTACACATAGATTCTTTGGCTACACATTTATATAATAGTGAATTTTTTCTCATTTTTTCCATGTGGGACAAGGGCATTACAATCGCCCCTCCTTTACAATGCGATATCCTCGTCATAGTATGATGGATCAATCTGCCTTAGCTTTTAACCATTACTTTTAAAGAACTATAAATGTCAGTAGAAATTGAATTTGATTCAGGAATAGTAGATTAAAAGGCTAATATCAAACTAAAGGGTTAAATTCACTTTGCCCCCTTGTACTATGGGGATGGAATCAAAAACCCCCTTGTACTATGTAAATATTCAAATACCCCCCTAACTCCTCCTAAATAATGATTTATGTCCATTTTGCCCCTATTGACATATGTGTATATATATATATATTGCATACGTAGAAATATATCAAAAAAATTATTTGAATATTTTATGGCCATATATATATTAAAGGAGAAAAAAAAAAGAAAGAAACAGTAGAATGGTCAAATGCATTATTTATTGCTAAAACAACACATTAGAATAAATTCAAATAATCGCATTTGCTAATTTTTTTCCTTTTTTTCTTTGTATTCATTAATTTGTGCAATAAAATGAAATTATGCAATATATATACATATATCAATAGGGGCAAAATGGACATAAATCATTATTTAGGAGGAGTTAGGGGGGTATTTGAAGATTTATATAGTACAGAGAAATTTTTGATTCTATCCTCATAGTACAAGGGGACAAAGTGAATTTAACCCCAAACTAAATTATGCTCACAGAAATGCTTATCGATCCTTGCTCACAACGTTGAAGAGTCAAGACAATAAATTGGGACATTAAAGCAACCACATATGAGTCAGGGGTGAGAGCCACGCTCCAAACAGTTTTGTCATGATCACCTCTGTTAATTTACCAGAACTTTTCCAGCTTAATGAATATTCTTACAAATGGATGCGGTTAAGACTAAGTCTAATAAGGGGACGAAAAGTGAATTAGTAGTATTTTAAAGAACAAAAAATGTAATTTTATCAAAGAATACTAGTGCATATCGTTCTCTAAAAGAGAAATGTACTAAAAAAATGTCGAAGGACAATGGCTTCAAAACAACCCAATACATATCTTAATGCGACATCATTAATGCCCATGCTTAATTGGACTTACAAACATAATGAATTTAATTATACGTAATTGGCATCTCGAGCGTGCCATGTTGCTTCATTATTTTTTGTCACAACATGATGCTCACATTTAAAAGTGTACAAATCTTGAAATTAAGATTTAAGAATACGAATAAACGTCTTAATTAGTGATAGATTTGTTTATAATTAGTACAAAATGCCAAACTTTTCGATCGGTTGACATTTTCTTGGTCCAATAGCAAGATATTGGTATATTTAAATATTTGAGGTATTGTTAAATCATTGACGTCAATTACTTTGATAATATTTTTTATTTGTTACACCATATGACCACGACGTTGCAACTTGTTTTTTTTCTTCTTATTCTCTCTTTTTTTTTTCCTTGGAAATTCATCACATGTATCACGTGAATCGGACATTGATATCTAACAAAACTATTCAAGTCTCGTATGTATTAGATTGGGCTTGTCTATGAGTCTTGCATCAAATTAATAAGAACTTGGCGATCGTGCAACGAAATGGATAGAGGTAAAATTTTGGTAGAAAATTAATTGTTTACATTGTGTATTTTTTTCTTATTAAAAGAACAATATTGGATAAATAAGTACAAGGAAAATTGCTCTTTCAGGACAACTCATTCATTTTTTTAGCACTTTTATTCCTTTGGCTATATTTTCCGTTAAAATTGTGACGGAAATGGTGCGTGCATCTCACAAATTTTTAATGTGCTGTTGAGAAAATTACATTTTTAGTCCTTTAAAATACTACTAATTCAATTTCCGTCCCCCTATTGTTCACTTTTCCAGCTTAATGGATATGGGAGTAACCCCAACAGAAAGTAGCCTCATCACCCTATAAGCATCAGTGAAAAAAAACATAAAATAAAATAAAATGTAACAAGATAGCAAAGTACCGTACATAAACTGTGTTGTATATCATATCTGACTGACAAATTAGTATCGTAATAGGCTAGAAAGTTTTGTCTTCCCAATTATAGGACCTGTTGTTATTTGGTGTTCAACAAACTAGAATTGCTTGCGCTAAGCTACATGTCCATGAGATAGTTTCAACAAATAGCTTGAAGTTTGTTCATTTCATAAGTCAAAATCCTTTAAGAATCTAAGCAAGGGATTACCTGTGCTTAGGGTTAAACCTAACTATGAAATCTGAAATTTTCTTCAAAACATACTAGTACTTCAAATGAATAAATAAACCTTAAAAAAAAAAAGATACAAAATATTGAATATCTGTTCACCATCCCCAAAATCGCACATATTCTTCTCCTTTCTGAACTAAATTTTTTCCTAAAAAATCTCACTTACCTCAGAATGTTAAAATCCAAAAGTTATGCCAATTCACTATCACCTAAGCACAATTAATCAGATCTACAATAAAAATGTTAAACTTTAGGTCCCCACAAATGAGATCAATTCCTAAATAACCTATTACCTAAACCTTAAATCACCTAAAAGATTGATGAGGGAACGGAACTACTTACACCCTTTTTTTTTTTTTTGAATTCCTTTTGCTTAATCTACTAACGATCGGGTTACTTAAATCCTCGAGCATAGGGCTCAATTCATCTTTAGGTTTTTGAATTTTCTCCTTGAGTCCTTCTGACACATGAGTGTATTTTGTGGAGAACTTAAACCATTTAGAAATAATTTTCTTGTATAAGGTTGAAGGGTCAAGAGAATGAGTCATAGGGAATCATATCACATATATTTGTATGATTTTTGTAGGCCAATATTATTGGATACCTTATAGGGTTCAAAAACTTCCTAGACAGAGTTGTAAAGTGACGGAGAGACATCCAAAATACTGCCTCTAAGGCTCTAACCTTAAATCCAAAAATTACATAAAAATGGATAATGTCAGCCATATTTAATTAATTAACAAGTGTCTTGACATTAAGAAATTCAATTGTAATTTACGGGTTAATTTTTATGCTAGCCATGGGCTTCATATAACTTGAAATAAATTAAATAGCAACTTTGATTGGATATCCAACTAGACTCCCAGTTCCCTCAGGATTCGATACTTAGTTCTTATTTAGTAGTTAATTAAATTCCCTAGAAATTTTTTAATTAGTCTAATAATTAAATAACAACACAATCTCAAGTCTAATTTTTTTGTCTCTAAAACGAAACACTGATGCATTTTTTCATCTCTGAACAAGTGGCTGAAAGCCTTGTCTCTAATTCAGAGATAGAATCAATTACCTCTCTAACTATAGAGACGAATAAAGCTATTTCTGATTTGTCTCTATCTTTAACAAATTATAATCAAAATCATCTCTAATTCTGTATACTCTCCGTCTTCAATTCCGTCTCTAATTTCATAAATATTCCGTAATATATCGTGTCTAATATATTTCAAATTCTGATCTATACTCTTCAATTTGTTTGTAATCCCCATTTTTTCTGGTAAATTTGTAAATGAAACTTAATAACATGCTTGTTATAACTTTCATGTACAACCAAATAACATCAACTTCTTAAATCAATCGCACTAACTATTCACAAATTATACATCAAATTAATAAGATCAAAGTATCATTGATTTCAATAATCTATGGATCATCTCTCACAGCTCCGTGTCTCTCTTCCTAGCCTCTTCTTCCCTATTTCGATTTTCCTCGATGGCTAGTTAGAAAACTCATCTCTTCTCAATATGAATGGAACCGATCGGTTCCATTAAGTTCCCATTTTCCTATGCACCACGCTGTGGCTAAGGGAATATTAGTGGGAAAATTAAGGCAGATTTTGTTTAAGGGTAAAGGTCAAAGAAGAATTATTGCAAGTTAAAAAGTGTTGTGCATACGATACTATCTAGTCAAGCACTAGTTCATGAACCAAAACAAGGATCAATATGTTTTGTTCTTGATTGATGGAAAAGTTAATGCCGCAAATTCTCTCCCTAAAAACCATTAGTTCAAATAGAATAAGATATATTCGACCAAATAAGTAGACCAAGAAATTTCCTAAAGAAGGATTACTCATGGTAGTTATTATCCTAGAAAAATTAGATTCACGAAACCAAACAATTTCGACCAAGTAACTCGAAAGAATGGAAACTCAATATCCAGTTGTCCCAATTAGCAAATCCATACCCGTATAGGCGATTCCCTGTGGATTCGAGTGAAGTACGGCGCAATATATATATATATAGAGAGAGAGAGGCATATATAATATGAAAATGTTTGGCATTAATAGTGACTTTACTTAGCAATATAGCCTTGCATCAAACATAAAAAATCACATGAATTGTGCCACATACCTAAAGGTCACCATTACTTTCACTCTATATCATAACATGCAATAGGATATACGGCATGAAATAGAACTTGCAAATCTATTTACCAACATTGAAATGCAAGAATGCACTAGAGAACTAAAAACAAAAAATAACCTTCAAAAAAGCGAGTAGAATTGTGCAAGAATCTAACTTATATGGTCTGGTAAGCCATTCCAATTCTTCCAAATCACGTCAAAAGATGCAGTCAAAAGATACTTCCAGGAGTTGACGAAAAGAGTTGTCATAAAATCTAAGTCTGCGTTTGCAAACACCTGCGAAACACCACCACCTACAAAACCTCCTTCCTCTTTGAGATGCTACGTACCTTCTCAAAGGAACCCTCAAATAGAAGACTGAATATATAAGAAAGGCTTGAAAGCAGATCACTATTCATTAAAGACAACAGAAGCCTCAAACCGTTTATACGTCATCATCCTCCTCCTCCTTGAAGACACTCAATTGTACTGGAAAGCTTGCAATAAAATTAATTCGAGAAAACAAATATTACGCTTGACTGTTACCATTTGGTATTTGAATGCTAAACATATCAGGAGAAATCATACCTTGAGCCTGATAGCGGCGAACAACAATCAACTTTGCAGTTGGCAGCGGCAAAAACGGGTGGGAATCGGTTTGAAATTTGGGACAGAGAACTTTGAAGCAATTTTGTAGAAAAAATATTTTTATACAAAAATCCGTTTTATTTAATTAAGATATCTCTTTTAAAGATACTAGGATTAAGATATTAGTCATCTCTGAATTGCATACTTAGATCCTTCTATCTAAAAGACTAAAATGGATCTATAATTTGTATAACCTTTTTAAAATGATTTTATAAAATCAGAGATGGAAAAAGAGACGTATTCTAAATTAAAATTTTTATTTCTAAATCGATCTCTAATTTCATCCCTAATCTTGTCTTTTCCTTTTTTCTCTCCAATTTTATTTTATCAAATTTAGATGAATTTTAAATTTTAAATTTTTGTCTGAAATAAGGTCTCCTTCTATTCTCTTATTTATAGAGAGATTTTTTTCGATAAACTCAACTTTATATGAATGAGTTAATTACTGACCGGAAGTCATGCGAAACAATAAAATTTAAGGAATGCGCACATATATGTTAATGTTGTACGTGCTACATAGGACTTGATGGAATTCAAACAATGAGGGTCATTTCTGTCTAAACGTAGAAATCTGGGGACTAAATTTAAAGTGCAGTCTTTCCTTAAGACTTCACCAGAGAACCTGTTTATTATTCTAAAATCTCAGCCAAACCCCCCTCTCATCCTCCAAGCTACCAGCCATCACAGTGGAATTGCGTTCCATGGACGGTAGGAATGATTTGCGGTCAATTCTGCCGTTTTTCCCACTAATCCTCCGATCCTCTGCCGTCTTCTGGCCGCCATCGGTGGCGGAAGCCCTCAAGTCCCTCTCCAAAGGACCGATTCACAGCAATGTCAACTCTGGTGCACTTTTTGGGCTCGCCATTGCTGACCTACGCAATTCTCTTGGATTTAACTCTCTTCACCCCTCCGTCTCGCTTGGCTTCTCCCTCTTCTTCGACGATGTAAGCGAACTCATTCCATTTTTTTTTTCCCTCGAATTAAAGTTTATCGTGTTAATGTAATCTTTCTCTCCATTTCGTCCTTTTTTTCTTCCAAATTTTTTTCATTCGTTATATTACTTAAGTTAATAATTTCGGTCAATGAATCAATTCGTCTGAATTTGGAGTAATGAATGTGTTATGTAAGGCTTATTTAATTTTGATCAGAGCTAGCTATTTGAATTAGGCGTTCATCACTCTTCCATTTGTATGGAATAATTCAGTTCATAAAAATGGAACCTTAAATGAAATTAGTTCTTAAATATAGAGAAAGGTTATCAATGAGTGATGTATCCGGAGCTAATGCATCAATTTGGTTTGATTCATGTTACTGTATCAATCTTTTCCTTGTGATTCAATTGTTTTGCTTCTAGTTGTAGATGATTGAGCTCAATTTAGTTGTAATTTACGTAGGTATAATTGGTTTAATCCTAGAATCTGGAAATAAGAATCGCGGAATTTAAACATGGCAGAGCATTTGTAACTGTTGCAAAGTAGATAATGATATTCTAACCTGACTATATTGATGCTATTTTATAGACAGAGGGTGGGAGGAATCCTCTTTGTCATTGATTTATTTGTAGTTACTGGCTAGACCAACTGGAAATAGAGTCTGCCACCCTACTCTCCGATATTACCGCTATAAGGAAATAATAGTTAAGCTTTCCTGTTTCTTTAATTGTAGCTAAGGGCATGAGACTAGTGGACAAGTGTTTTTGGCAGTGCGTCTATTCTTTCTTTTATCTATTGACTGAAAAAAGTATGTAGGATGGCTTATTCAGAGTTTTTGGTGTTGTCATTTCAGTTGATGAGTAAGGATGATGCTGAGAAATGGTTTGAAGAAGTGGTTCCGCGACTTGCTGATTTACTATTGAAGTTGCCAGAACTGTTGGAGACACACTATCAGAATGCAGGCATCCACAATGGAATGGAAACTGGTCTTAGATTATTGGAATCACAGCAGTCAGGCATTGTGTTTCTTAGTCAGGTAAAAGTTGGGGTGTGTATGTTCACTTTTTACTTGTACATAGGTATTGAAATCCGTAAGTTCAGTTATTCAAATGATATTAATTTATGTGCCAAATTAATTCGTGTACGGACGCTGTGTTGTTTGCCACCTTTCAATTTAGGGAATGAATATAGAAAAGAGGAAAGGAAAAGATAATTTTATGGTATTATGATTTTTATGTCTGTGCGTGATGTTGGGAACTTCTCAATTTTCACTGGGCTACACTCAATTTCCCCTCAGTTGAGTGTCCGGCCATTCATTCTCTTTCTAGGTTGTAACATTGTGAAATAGGGCAGGTCATTTAGGAATTCAAATTTAATACCAATTTCCGATCTTAATTCAGGATTACTATTTCACCTGAAAACTTACCATGTTAGCTTAATTGGATAGGGCAACCTGGAGCCATTAGATACTAGTTGGCAATGATTTGTCAGAACAAATATACAGGGGAAGCTTCTGAGATAGTATGTCTTTTTTCCTTTTCTTTTAGCAAATGATCCATCAGTAACCCATCCCAAAAAAAAAAAATCTATTAGTAACATAATCCAGTTGTCTGCTGCAATTTGTTTCAAGTATGAAGAAGAAATGGCACAACCAACAGACATACTGTCTTATGAATAACTATGCTTTTCTTCTCTTCTAAAAATTTCCGTTTTTGATTAAATAATGAATTGAGCTCAATTTCTTTACTGATGCAACATGGCTTCATCAAACTACGATATCTGAGGATGAGGTTTTATTCTTATTTCAGGAATTGATTGCTGCTCTTCTGCTTTGTGCTCTTTTTTGCTTGTTTCCAACAACTAATAGAGGCGCCAAACATCTTCCACCTATCAACTTTGATAATCTATTTCTGTATGTTCTAATTTATTGTTTATATTTCTAATTTTGCTTAACTTTTGGTAACCGTGCAGTTCCCTTACGTTAACCTTGCATCTCATGGTAATCAACAGGGCAACATTTTTCTGTTTTTCCTCATTGAAGTTTTCTTTTGCTTGCGCTTTCCATAATGGTGTTGTAAGGTTTTTCTTTGGCAGAGAGGGATGGTTCATGCCATCTGTTTCTGTTTTCAGGTGTCTATATGAGTGTTATGATGTGAACCAGGAACATAAAATAAAGTGTATTATTCACTACTTTGAGAGGATATGCTCAGCTATGCCCATTGGGAATGTCTCATTTGAGCGAAAAGTACTCCATTTGAAGAACAGCCCATCTAAAATTTCTTATCCAGATACTTATTTCTGGAACAAGTCGACTGTATCTCTTTGCCAGTTGGAGGTAATGAATGACCAATCAAGCTGGTTTGAAATGTTTTGAGTTGTTTTGCTCGGTTTCAGGTTAAACTTAAGATTCTAATAGAAATGCTTCTTGTAGAGAACTGATAATCCAGTATGCTGTGCATCATATCTTCAAGTGTTTCTGTTATTCATCAAATACTCTTAAGTAGCCCATTCTATAAAATGTTTTCCTGCTCTTTTTCATCCACGAGTAGCTCCCATTCTCCAAAAATTGCCCCTTCTCAGCACTATTTGATTTCTAGCACAACTGCTTTCTGGAAATAGCTTTGAAATTCCAAATATATCTGGGATTCTCCATTTTCTGCTATTTTTCTCAGGTCAGTTCAGTGATGGATTCTTGTTTTTAATCCTATTGATAGGTTCGTACTTCAGGTTTAATTGAAGATCATCCCACGGAAGCTCTTGAAGTAGATTTTGCAAATAAATACATAGGAGGTGGTGCTCTCAGCAGGGGTTGTGTACAAGAAGAAATTCGTTTCATGATCAATCCAGAATTGATTGTCAGCATGCTTTTCTTGCCTTCAATGGCAGATAATGAGGCTATTGAGATTGTTGGTGCAGAAAGATTCTCAAATTACTCTGGCTATGCTGCTTCATTCCGCTTCTGTGGGGACTATTTGGACAAAAGGAGTTTCGACACAATGGGAAGGCGTAAGACGAGGATAATTGCAATCGACGCCCTTTGTGGCCCTGGAAAGAGACAATACAGAACTGAATGCCTCCTTCGTGAAACTAATAAGGCATTCTGTGGCTTTCTCGACCAACATAGAAGCCAACAACATCAAACACCATTTGATGAAAATGGACTTGTCAGGGCTGAACCTGAGCAGGTCACAGAAAGCCCACCTGGAATGCCCAAAAATAATATGTTCACCACAGAAGATCCATCGTCATCCTTTGAACCAGACAAACGGAACAGTTACCAGGCAATGAAGAACAAAGAGGGGCAGGTGCATCAATGCCCAAACTATGAAGGTGAGACTGGTGTTGTCACAGGGAACTGGGGTTGTAGTGCTTTTGGGGGAGATCCGGAAGTTAAAGCTGTAATACAGTGGCTGGCAGCTTCTCAAGCACTAAGACCTTTTATCTTATACTACACATTTAGTTTGAAGCCGTTGGAGAAGCTCGAAATGGTAGTACAATGGATTCAATCACAGAAATGGACTGTCGGCGATCTTTGGAGCATTTTAGTGGAATACTCGACTCAGAGACTGCATGGTGAAACAACAGTTGGCCTCTTCAATTGGCTTGTTCCCTCCGTGTACGTCGACGATGATCCAATGATCTTGGATGTGCTTCATACAACATGATATTTTATCCCCTTTGTCACATTTCATTTTGTGCCGTCTCCAAAAGGTTCCCTTCTCTCTCCCCCTCTCTCTCTTTTCATCTCTTTTCTCTGCTCCCATCTTGTTTGCTTGTAATTAATGTTTTATTGTAGATATAATTGACGAACGTTAATTTACATGCTGCTGAGCCCGCAAAATCATCATCATCATCTTCTCTCTCTCTCTCTTTTTTTTTTGTTTAATTTTCCCCTTTATTTTGTTATGGAATGAGGGATTTTGAGCTAGTGGGTCGAAACATAGAACGTTTCCTGAAAAATGGCACTATGAATGGCGAATATGACTGTAAAAAATATCCGAATGTCCATTCAACTGTCCGCATCTGTATTCAAAATTAGTGGATATCATGTGTATCCGAAAATATTCGAATATATTCGTATCTATATATGTTGCCTAAAATTTGGAATATGAATATAGTAGTATTCGCATTTGAAATATCTACATTCGAAAATTATCCGTATTTGCATAGAATTTTAGATATATTTATTTTTATAAATAATATAATGTATAAGTATTAAATAATATATAAAAATAAAATTTAAAAATTATACGCTATATATTAAAATTTTAGGCTATATTGGAATATTTGAGGTGATTTCACTCATGGATTTGAATTTTTGGGGTATTAATATTACACATTCAAATATATAAAGTAACAAATTCGAAGACGTGATTAAGATTGTGGATAATGGGTATAGTAATATCTGTATTCGAATAATAACCTGATGCGGATATGGATATACCAATATCCGCATTTGAATATTCGAATTAATAGGCCTAATGAAATATAAAAAGGATTTTATAAAGACAAAGACCAACACTGTAACACTGTTTTTCATTACGATGAAAAGGCCATTAGATGCAAATTTGAAAATATAAAACAGCATTCTCTTACCATAACAGGAGAAATTGTTAAGACAATTTGAAGGGATGATAAACAAAATTAATACAGTTAAAAGACTTTCCTAAGTAGAATTAAAATGCCCAAGTGAACCAAGCAAAAATCCAAATAAAAAGAAACACAGCCATCTCATTGTCATTTTGACTTTCCCCTGAGTGTGAGTGGGTTTGTGAAAAAGAAAAAGAAGAAGAAAAATCCACCTCCTCTGTGAACTTCTCGAACTCGAACGTAAAATATCCGAGGAAGTCGAAAATATCACTGACACTGTATTCTTCCCAGCCGTAAGTACTCACTACTCGGAATCCTTATTTTCCCTTCTTTCGTGCCATTGATGAATGGTGGCAGTCCCTGGTTTTACTCATGCAGGCCAGAATTCTTTCATGGGTAGCAGTCCCTGGTTTTACTCATGCAGGCCAGAATTCTTTCATGGGTAGACTTGAATTTTTCTTGTCTTCTGCGAGTCTTGCTTATCTAGTTCTCTGGTTGTTTCTATTCGTTTCTGGAGTGGGGGGCTTTTTCATTTTGTTTCTTGTTATGATGTAATCTACTCATTCCTATGATATTTTCTGTCCTTTTTATTCCTTTTTGAATTTTCAAGCTCACTTGCAGCATTAATAAGGATTGGTTATTTTATGGATTGTTTCTTTTAGCTTTGTCAATTTCAGCTGACAATTTGATACTATTAGTTTTACAAATTAAAGTGGAACAGGGAAAATATATTATAGGTAGCATAATTTGTGTTTGAAGGATTACTTGATTGCTTATATTTCGTATTTTTTGCTCTATGGGATTTTATCCTATAGTTGGATATTGTTTGGTGCAGAAACTAAGGCAAGTCGTAGCCTTCAATTGCTCTGCAGAGAATGGAACTACTTCAGCATACTCTAAGGATGCAATTTCTGTTCCCTCCTCTGAATAAGAATTTTGTGATAAATTTCCCTTCTTTTTCTGGTGCTTCTTTGATGTGGAGAAAGAACCACAGCAGCACTATGGTATTCTCCTCCGGTTGGGGGCCGTTAGGCCTGTCTCAACCCAAACCGATAACACCATCTTTAAAGGTTCTTTTTCGTTCTGGTTTCCATTTCTGATGATATTTAGTGATTGATCTTTTGTTACTTAATCTGTCATTTTCTTTTCTGTCACTGAAGATTAATTCAGTTTTGTACTGTGAAATAGGATGTTGGTAGCAAAAGAAGTCGAATAAATGTTTCCAAGATAGAAGAATTATTGAGGCATGGTGAAGGGGATGATGAGGAAGAAGAAGAATTGGGTGGGAGTAAGGAGAAGGATGTAAATGAGGATTCATTTGTTCTGGATGCAGATGAGAGAAAGGAGTGGAGGCAGAAGATTAGAGAAGTGATTAGTAGAATTCCTGATGTTGAAGAGGAGACAGATCTTGTTGAGAAGAGGAAAAAGATGCAAAAGCTTTTAGCTGAATACCCCCTTGTTGTAGAGGAGGATGATCCGGATTGGCCAGAGGATGCCGATGGGTGGGGTTTCAATTTGGGACAGTTCTTCAACAAGATCAGGATAAAGAATGTCAGAAAAGATGACGATGAGGATTATGATAGTGACAATGAAATAGTATGGCAGGATGATGATTATATTCGCCCCATCAAAGACATAACTACTGCAGAGTGGGAGGAGGCTATCTTTAAGGACATCAGCCCTTTAGTAGTTCTTGTTCATAACCGTTACCAAAGGTACCTCCCATTTTGTTATTTTTCTTTGGATTTATTTTTTCCTCAACAATTCTATCGTATTCAAAGAGCTTTATATTAGCATAATCGGAAACTTAAAATGACAAAGTTGTGTAAAATACGCATTTACATTTACAATTTTCATGCACATCATGAAAAGTATCTGAATATCTTCAGACCAAAGGAAAATGATAAGATCCGGGATGAATTAGAGAAAGCTGTGCACGTCATATGGAACTGCAGGCTACCATCACCCAGAGTAAGTAAAGCTTCTTCCTCGATCTATGTATCTCCATCTTCAATTTCGCCACTCTAATGATGATGGGCATTACCAAACAGTGTGTCGCTGTTGATGCCAACACTGAGCATGATTTGGTCTCGGCTCTACAAGTGTCTGTTTTCCCAGAGCTCATTTTCACTAAAGCAGGGAGGATTTTATACCGTGAGAAAGGTATAGTTCTAGACAGTATCATAAACCATTTACCATCAGAAAGCTGATCTTTAGTAAACTAATTTTTCATCGTTTTGCATTCAGCAATCCGAACGGCTGATGAGTTATCCAAGATAATGGCATTCTTTTACTACGGAGCAGCCAAGCCCCCGTGTTTGAGCGAAATTGAGAACATGGAAGAGGCAATTCCCACTGTTCAAATCCTGAAGTGAACATCTATAAATCGCGCTAGCATTATATACAATGTTTATCCGACAGTTGTTACTGGGAATAGTCACAAGTAGGCCGAGGTTTTTCAATACGTAATTTAGTTCAGAAATTTTGGTCATATTTAGTTTAGTTTGTTACTAGATAGTGATTGCTTATTTTTTGTATTTTACGTGAGTATGGTTCATACCATGGGAACACTTTTAACTTTTGGTGATTTTCTCATCAGTCATTGTTCACTTCTCTGAAGAATTCCCGCTATCTTCA
>JACFYI010003480.1:117202-128787 GCA_014898755.1 Handroanthus guayacan | reverse complement strand
GGTTTGAGGATCTAACTTAATAGGCTGCATCTCGTTCTTGTTTTCATCAAAACTTCACCATTTGTTGTCGTAAACAGAAAGAGATGAATGGTATTGTTTTTTGTGTGGCTTGTTTGATACCATGTTTCACTATCAATGGCCGTAGTTATGGTTGGCCTTTGTTTTTATTCATGACATTGAAGTTAACGTTTTACTCTATTTAGCTAAAGAAATCATTGTTTTGTCATTGTTTGTCATTGTGTTCTTGGATGTTTTGAAACTCTTATCCGGCAGTGAAATTTAAATTGCTGGAACCAATGAGTCATTGAAATTTTTGATTCAATAATATAGTAATGGATTTATAAACCAAATAACATGTACTATCAATAATAAAAAATCATCAAATTATATGCAGGATTGCGAAGTTCAAACTTGGACACAAATGGTTCAAGATTGAATCAGTTTGAGCTCAAACTTAGGTACAGAATGGCTCTGGATGCAGTCTCTACCATTTCAGCCGCCCTTAGTTGGGGCAAAGGTACGTAAATGTTTTACTTGCAAAAAGACAAATGAGGATGGAGCAATTAGGTTAATACTTATCCATCTTAATAAAATTTGTAAGCGTAGGTAAAAAGGTGCCTTTAACATAAGCTCAAAAAAAATCTTCCAAGAACAATTCTTGGGCTAAAATAGTCTTCTATAAGCTTTTATTAATTTACAACTTACATCACATAATATGAGAACAAAAGAACTTTCCCCTCTTTTGTCCCGTATGTTCACTCATTTCCCAGAGCAAATCTCCTAATATTTACAGAACTACATCCAAATAAAGATACATTTATTATGATATTCTGACAGTTTCCATAAACACAAAAACACCAAAAATGTGAAAAAAGAAAAATAGAAAAATTATGCACCAGTGACACATGAGAACATCCTGTGGCTCCTAAACCTCAAAAGTTGCTTCTTCTTAGCTGCACCATCCTCCAGGGCAAAACCCTTTACCTGTGCCGAGTTGCAGCGCCGGTGATGGGTCCCACGGAGGCCCGGAACCTTCTTGGGCTCTGAGCCCGGGATAGCGTAATCTTGTTTGCTGAAATAGTGATGATCAGCATCATCTTTTGTGTAGAAATCTGCTAAGTTGTAAGTCTGTGCTGCACCAGAAGACAGGCATTCATATTGCTTGCGAGTCATGTTCTTCTTGAGTGATTTGTATACCATTGGAATGAGCCCTTCCATTTTATGTTTTCTTTTCTTCTCCTTCTTTCTGCAGATTTTTCTGCTTTTTTGTTGAAGGTTTTGGGGTTAGGATGGAGCAAGTGAATTATTTGAGACTTTTCTTTGTGTTTGTATATCATGGGTTTGGTGGGAATGTGATTGAGTTTGTTTTTTGCCCAAATTTTCCACTTGCTTTTAGAATAATTGAAGAGTTGGAACCACACAATATGTCACCTTTATTTGACCTGAACAATCATTCAAGAAAAAAGGGGGGAAAAGAACTTTGCTGGTTTCCAATTTGATGATTATTCTTAATGCCTTGCACAATTTGGTTTCCAAAAGAAAGTGACTTGATATATTGGGGAATAATTTATTTAATTTGATTGGATTTTGAGGTTCTTTATGGGATTAAAATATTTCCAGTGGCATTTATCTAGAATTATGGAGGCTTCATTCTGAGTAAGACGATAAAAGTGTGACATGATACGTGCTACTTTTATCTTAATAAAACATTTTTTTTAGAACCTTAACTGACATTATATCAAAATTAAGAAAAAATAATAGTTGTTATTATAATTATTGTTGAAAGAATAATAAAAGCAACTCATTATAACTTGCTCATATATTCTTCTATGCATTTTATTGATTAACGAATAATATCTTCTAATTTGTTTGATTTGGTCAAAGGAAGCTCGTAATTTCCTCAGAATTGCCATGTCAAACAAGTTTAAGCTTGCTAACTACCCCATTTTGTTTTGTCAATAAAATATGTTG
This sequence comes from Handroanthus guayacan, assembly GCA_014898755.1. Classification (NCBI taxonomy): domain Eukaryota; kingdom Viridiplantae; phylum Streptophyta; class Magnoliopsida; order Lamiales; family Bignoniaceae; genus Handroanthus; species Handroanthus guayacan. The sequence goes on along the minus strand of JACFYI010003480.1, from coordinate 126,816 downwards.
GTGGAAGTCTTCCCATGTCCTTTTCAGGTAATACCTTTCCTCGCCTCCAACTATTTTCATTTTTCTCAATTAACTAATCTAGTTATTTTATTTCATTTTTGGAGTTTTTCTTTCTTCCTTTCTTGAACAAATAATTGTATAAGTGGAATGGAAATTGTTCCATTCTTAGCAGCCTCCCCCTTGCAAGAGCAAAGATTAGATTTTGTACCACACACATACACACGCTAGCGTGTGTGCATTCTTGCCAAAAGAATTCAAGCTTATCTAAATTCACAATATATATATATATATATAGTACGTAATTTCAGGACATTATAGGAATTTGAAGCCTTGGTATATCTAGCTAAATGCAAGGTCAAAACTTAGCTAGGCCATTCATTTATGCTCCATCGACACACAAATTTGTATTCCAATATTTTCTTAATCTCTCTATATTATGTTATAATCATCTTGCTGTAATTTAAGTCATTCTGCAGTCCTTTAAATGAAATGATACTGACACCGCCTACCCTTCTTATAGGGGAGATGCTGATTCGATTTCAACTGATAGTGTGTGTGTTTTTATCTACCGCATGATAGCTTATAAAGTTTGCCTTGTGTTGAACTAGTGCGTTTAATGTTTAATTTGATATAATGATATTGATATAATAAAATAAATAATAAATAATAAAATAAAATAATATTAAGTTGTTCTGATGATGTTGAAATAATTAACCCTATAACCAATCGGCATTCCTTGTGTGGTCGATCATAGCACTAAAAGTCTTGAATCTTAGGCATTTCTTGTTCACCCAATCCACTTTTGGCCTCTCAAGATGAGTATACGTAATGAGGTACCAAAAAAGTCCCCCAAAATGAAAATGACCCACCACTATAATAAATAAACTTGTTTTAATCCAAGAAGCAAAGATTTTGAATTAATCTCTTAAATTTTTGGAAATTCCCATCTATCTGAGGCATTTGGTTATCTAATATAGATCTTGTTACATATTGTCAAAAACAAGGAAAATATATTGTTATATATTATAATCTCGTCATATATTTGAAGTATTCTTTTAGTGGAAGCACTTATTTTCCGCAAAAATAATATTCGAGAGTCGACTCAACTCATCTCGCACACACTAGATCAACATCATGCCAGGATAGCAATAATTATGACATGAAATTTCTGCGAGACTTTTATTTCCATCTCACAAGTAGGAGAGCATGCTAAAAATAAAATGTTGATTAGTTGAAAGCCATGCTTCAATAGTTTCTTGACATATCTACAACAAGTTATCCTTCTTCTCTATCCCCCTAACGGCTAAACGTTCAATTAGATGAAATACAATTCAGACGCTAAGATGCTCTAGGACAGAGTAAGAGATCAAAATCAGACATTATAACTGGAAAAGATACTGATGCTGCAGGTGTGAATCCTAAAGAACTAACCTTAACAACATACTTAGTTCATATTAGACCTGAAACAACTGATTTCCCTGAAATATGTCCAATCTGAATCAGCGGAAGCAACAAAATCACCCCCATTAGTGCATATGGACTCTGCACACGAATCTTGTATACGTGGAGACAGTCTTTCCTTCCTTCGCGCAGAAATGCAGGGTTCATGCTCAAGGGGAATGGGAGATACTTCACACTCTATCCCCAAGTCATTTCGTTTGTCTCCTCTAGAACATCGATCAGCATCAATCTCTTCATCTGACAAGCACCGGCAGCAATCAAATTCATCTTTCTCATCAATCCGGCTCACTATTCCATCCCTCCACGATATCCTCATCTGGGATAGTGCTAAATTCTCTAATGTGGAATCAGACACCCAAGAACAAACACTGTCCACATTCTTTGGAATTTGAGTGAAGCTAATGGAATTGGAAGATGATTCGATACCTTTACTGGGGCCATTTTCCTCAGTTCTAGGTGACAAGCACACGGTATTTAGACTTTCTGTTATTGAATCAACTTCACACCAACCAAAATTTCTTCGACTTACCTCCACCAATAACCTACCAACATGCCCATCTGAGCTTAAGTCTGAGTTCGGTGTCCTGATGACATTTCCACTACTCAAAGAACTTAAAGAAAATGAAGAGTTATTCTCAACCACGTTGTCCCCGAAATCTTTCCCCTCTCCCCTGCAGTTAGAGGTAGAATTGGGAGTAGCAACCAACAAAGATTCATGCTTCTTCTTGTCTGAACTTTCCAGAAAGTCATAGACTTCAAGATCATTTCGATGAGAAAGTACATTTATCCTAGCGTTCCTCTTGCTTGCTACATCATCTACACTACCAATGCCATTATAGTCGCTATTATCACACCCTAAATCACATAAATCTCCACAAATTTTCGAAGGTGAAGATGATAGATCAAGCATGGGAGAAGCATTTGCTAATCTATTCTCCCAATCACTTCCCTGATCCTCACGCCCCTCATCACACGGAGACAACCACCAATTCACAGAAGCCTCAGCGAGCAAAGGAATAGCAGAATCTTGCGAATACCTAATCACATTCCCATCATTCTTTTCATCATCAATAAGATTAATCTTATCACAACCTCCTTTGAGACTCCCTATTCGCCTGCACTTCCTCTTATCGGTGACACCCGATAGAAGGTGGCCAGCACCATAACAAATAGGGGTCGCTGCTGAGTTGCAAACCAGCATTTTAGATTGAGATCCACATTGGATTTCAGGAGATACTGAGGCTTCAATAGGAGGTGTTTTCACGGATTTTGCACTATTATTATCTGTTTCCGAAACTGAAACATTTTGATGGTTATCGAAGCTTACAGAATCTAAACCACAAAGACTTGCTATTTTCCCCCCAGGAGTGCAATTCTCTTCAATACAATTCGAATTAATCTTATTAGACACTCCAGATAGCTCATTGAAAGGCTCACCTGAACCATTTTGCGAAGTTGCCACCAATTCTGCAGACCCTCTCTTCGATTTATTCACTGCAGAACAAAGCTTAGATCTTTCTGCATTTTTATACACGGGTTTCGTATTCTTGGATATTTGTGAAAAGGGCTTCTGGGTACTCGGTTTTCTTTAGATCTGGGCATCACCTTCAATGCAACAGCTGTTGATTTGTCGGTGACATTGTTTGTGGCTTTGGGTAAAGCTTTGTGCTTCCTTTCAAGATGGGTTCTTGAAGAAGAAGCTGATGAGGCAGCAGAAGAGGAATTTGAAGAGAGCAGAAATTTTAAACAACCCTTTGGAGCTTCAACAGAAGAAGAAGAAGAAGAGGAGGAAAGATTTGAGCTTTTTTTGCGAATTTGAAGCCCATTGAGCTGCTGAAGCGGACTTTTGTTCTCAAGACCTGGTTTCTTGTTCTTCCGCTGCTTCTGCTTCGGCTTCATCTTTTCGGTGTCTGTATCCATTATCACACCTAGCACAGTTTGTTCTCAAAAAGTACCGTTGGTTTCAAATACAGTGAAAATGAAGGGAACGGCATGTGCAACAAATCTTTTGTCTTCTTTCTTTTTGGTCTTTTCGGCTTTGGGTTTCAGGGCTTTTACTCCTTTAGCTTTTAGGAGAGATATTACTGTATTAGCCTTCTTCATACCAGCTTCTTTGGATTAAAGATTAAAAGAGTTCTAATTTCTAAAGACTAAAGATTAAACATTTAATTCAAGAGCTTTGAAGACAAAAAGATTAACCGCTAAGTAGGGGTGTAAACGGATATTAAACGGATCGGATACACTGTTTCCATATCCGTATCCAATTAACTTATCGGATACGGATATCCGTATCCTTATCCGGCGGATATTAAACGAATTCGGATATATCCGTATCCGTTTATAGTTATATATTTTTTTAAATATCTATACTCGATTGTAATTATTCGAGTCGTGTCCGTATTCGTATCTAAATATTATTTTTTATGCTCATTATTCAAATATATATTTTTTTGGATATCAATGTCTATATCTATATATATCCGATTGGTTTAATCAAAGTAAGACCAACAAATGCAACTTGTAAGATAAAAAGACTAAAAATTCATAATCTAATTATATATGATATCTAAAATACCTTAGAAAATGTTAAAATATATTATGTGCAGTAATATAATATGTATAATTTTTTAAAAAAATATTATTCAATATATGTAAAATACATGAATTTGTTCATAAAATGTCTTATATATAATAACATTTTATATATTATTTATTATATATGAATAACGGATATAACCGAATATATAAACGGATATGTATTCGGAGCGGATATTAAACGAATCGAATACATGATTACCATATTTGTATCCATTTATAATCGGATGTCTCCTAATCGAATACGGATAATATCCGCTTTAAACGAATACGAATAATTTCTAGTATAAACGAATACGAATGCGAACGGTAATCGAATTTTCGAATATCCATTGACAGCCCTACCGCTAAGAACCGCATTCCAACTTAACAAATTTTAAGTAAAACTTGGAGAAAAAGTTGTTTTTAGGTAACACAGTGCGATAAAAAGTAATTTAATGCATAATGCATGTCATTAACTATTTAACTAATGGTAAAAATTTCACAGCTTTATCTACTACTATAGTGCAATAACTATAGACATAATTTTTACCTAAAAGCGTCAAATTCATAATTATGTTAATCAATTTATTCGTTACTTATCATAATGTAAGCCTAAATTATTTAGAGTGGACCGGGCTGTAGTGGGTTGGGAATTTAAAGATGGGCTTGCTCGTTTCATAATTCTGCAAGCAACCGGCGCATCTCATTGTCCCTTGTAAGATTTTGAGATTATTAATTAGCTGAGATAATAGAATTTGTAAGTTTGAATCATAACTTTAATGGATGTAATGTTTTAAAGTTCTTGTCAATATACAGTATAGTTTCAACTTACATATTAGTGGAGATCGCATATGACAAATTTGCTATGGTCGAACTCAATTAATAATATATCTTAATACACATTTCTTATTATTGATTATGTTGATCGCGTCAGACTTTGGACTAAATTTTTTCTATCGAATAGTTTGTTAGCAAATACGTACTAGTATGTAGAACTCATTACATACTTCTTCTTTCAGATAAAAGAAAGAAGGAATTGATATTTTCTTTCTCTTCTTGATGTGCTATGTTTAAACACTCGTGTTTATTTTTGAGTCTACTAGTTATTCAAACAATTAGAGCATTCCTTTTCATCGCTTTAACACCTCCAAGAATTGAAAAATTTATATAATATTTGATGTTAGTCCCCATACTTGTCAAGAAGAATACAATTGACAAATATTTGTAGCAAATGCAAAGAGAATATTGGCACTTTAAATATACAAGTTACCAAATTATCTTCATCCAACTGCCACTAATTAGAACCTCATTTGAATTATCTTGTGAAGTTCTCTTGGCAATCAATTTATGTAAACAATATTCAGTAATAAATACTATGGACCTTATCAAGTTCTTTCATATGTGAAGAACTTATTTAATTTCCAATAGAAGAAGAAGCGAATTAGGAACTAAAATACCACCACTAAGACTTGCCAGCTAGACTCCAAATCTTCCATGTAATCAACCTAAAACTAGGGATTACGCTCTTGTGCATGCGCTCATGCTTCAAATTCATTTTGGCACATTTTTAGGATCGGTCGCCTTCTCGAGGTCCACATTCTTTTCAATATCCCCCTTTTGGTATGAAGCATTTTCTTCGAGCTCAACGTTCTTATCACAATGCTTCGGTCCATTCTTGTAGACGAAGTACATGATCATTTGAGCAATTCCAAATAAAAAGCCCAGAACATTTGGCAACTGAAATCAAACATACATGACAAAAGTCGAGAGCATAATTAAACAATGATCTCGCAAAAGAATGGAGCATAACAAGTAATTTACAATATTTGTTTGGCACTTACTGCAATATAGTAGTCTTTGACGAAAAATCCATAGAAGAACCACATTGTGGCACAAAGGGTGAGGAATAATGATAGAGTGAACGGCATGAACTCTACGCTTTTTGTTCTTATGACCCGTCTCTATTAAAGAACAAAAAATAAAATATAATAGAGTTAAATCAAGGCAGTGTTTGAATAAAAACTAGTTGATGAAAAATTGAGCTTCATTATCAAATGTCATTCTTTTTTCCCCCACATAACTTTTTAAATATATCATGAATCCTTTCCTTTTCTTCTGTGAAACAATTTAAAAGTTTATTTCCTTCATTTGAGAAAAATAACCAAATATTTTTAATCACAAAAATGAAGAAATGAATACTACGTTAATTAGTATAAAGAAAACATTTACCATGATGCTTAAAGGAGCGGCAAATACAGCTATGTTGATAACGGCGCAAACCCATCCTACAAAAGAAACTCTTTTGTGACCTTTAAGAGCTAGTAAAGAAACTAGCATCACCAACCCTAGACCTCCAATGTTGAATGTGATAATCAATCTCATTGTGAATGTCTGCAAATATGAGAATTTTATTTTTAATTTTTAAAAAAGAATGTATTTACTACTAAAAAAGGTGGTCTAGATGACAATATTACATACCTTGGCCTTTTTTGGAGCATATATTAAGTAGATAAAGAGGTATATTGCTTCAATGACACATCCAATACCATTGATGCTAACAATCATATAAGCATTTGTCTTAAGGAAAGCATAGTACAACAACAATGAGGCACTGAAAAATGCCACAGAATAAGGTATCGACTGAAAGCCTTCTGACGATTTCTTCTTGCAAATTGTATAAAATGTTGGTCTGCATGACAACAAAGACAAATAAGAAATACAAAGAAGATACAACAGCATGGAATTATATTATGCAAGAACTTCCCGAGTTTATAGGGCTTACAATGGTGCCAAAAATACCAAGAAAGATATTATATTACCTGTGCACATTGAAAACGAAATAACATTAGATTGAGGAAGCAAATAACTAGAGAGTAGACAATAAACGATATAATATTTTTATCTGAGTATGAATATTTAGTGCTAGATGAAAACTTGTTGTGCACCAAGTCTAGAACACTTGAATAATTCATTACCCAAGAGACCAAATATAAAAGCCAATTTGTCAGCAGTTAGAAATGCCATTTGCTCTTTCCCAGTGAAGCCCTCTTCTAATGAAAAATTGTTGCAAATAAAAGGGACTTGAATTAGAATATGCTACACAATGTGCTATCTTATTTATACATGGGAATCATACAGTTGCGTAGAGGACTTGTGGTGAGTATTTGATCACAATTACTACAAACTTTGGCAGTACTAAATAATTTGAAACGGAGGAAGGATTATAATAATGCCACGAATTTTCTAGGCATTTATATTATGGAAAATTTTGCCATTTTGGCGCCAAAAGTTTGGCAAATTTAGTATCATACCTTTGAAAGTAGCCACTATACATCACCACGCCATTGCAGTTTAATTTAATTGGTACTTCAGTTAAGAAGATAGGCAAAAAACTCACGTGTATAACTTGTGACCATTAACTCTGATACAGGTTGCGTTTTAAAAAAGCCGTCTACACCTAAAATATTACCCTTAAAAATAACTTAAATGATCTCACTGGCATCAGGATCTATGTTTTTCTATTCATGCAGCAACTCGATTCAGAAGTGCGACCCCATAGCATAGTTGAAAATTGGGGATCTTCACTAGATTGTGCCCTGTGGCTGCGTACAAAATCTTATACCATGTCAACTATAAATGCTCAGTTCTTCATCAATAATACCATCTTTTACACTATAGTAGAATTTTGATTTTGTGCTAACTTATTACCCGCAAATATGCTATAGTAAGTCATTCTTGTAATAACTAAGTATTGAGATTGCACTTGTACTAACCACATTTACATTGAATTTGCATTACATTAATTTTGACTCCACCTCATGTAATTATCAGACTCTATTCTATTATTTTACAAGTTTGATACAGTATTTTAAAAAATAATAAAATTTATTTCTATATTATATTACATTCACGAGTGTGGCCATTCTACTGAAAAATAGATGGAAAAGCCAAGTAATTTGCCGAGCCTACGCATTTCGTCAAGTCTCCTTATGATTTATTAATTAATACATTAAATTTTACTCCAGTAATTTTGATAATGATTTGTAAATTTTATGTCAAAAACATTGATTTTTTTTTTTTTTCTTATCAAAATTATGTTAACTGTACATGTCAACGGATTGTCATGAAACTTAGAGAAGCACAAACTTTTAGTAATTTATCATGATAATTTTAATTATTTTCAAATAATTATCTTTACCTATACATGATAATTATAAGTTCAATAACGCAGGGACCGGACATGTAAAAGAACTCTCATATATTTTTTATTAAAATGAGTATAAGCATGATACATACGCCGTTCATTTTCATAATTTTGGATTAATTTTCTTGCTGTAACTTTTAGAAGAAATCCATACGGCACATGGACTTCGGTAGATTATAAACTTTTTCCATTATCTCTATTTATAACTAAATAAATATATATATATATATAGGGACAGCATTAGGTAATTATATTTTCCTATTTATTTCATACATAATACTTATTTATTGTGCTAGCTCATTTATCAAGCATATTCAAATGTGATCACACCCCAATTTATATGGTTCAATGTTCCAAGTTAATACGGCTTATTACTTGCGCAATGTTTTAATTATAATTATCAAGCAAAAATATATCTTGAAATTAACACTCTACATTCATAAAAATTATAATTACAAAGAATACATTTTTTTCTAATTGAATATTGAGCTGTTCTTAAGGTGCAATAGTCTACAGGATACGATATATAAAAATAAAAGGATTGACATTGTCGGCACAAGCGCGCCCACACACACATATTGTAATCTTTTTATTATGACAAACAAACTTCAGTCATAAAATATGAAAATAGATAGAACACAGGTTATTTATATATCGTTAATTTTATTTGTATTATGTAGCACTATCAAATATGTAAAAGATATTCTATATGGGACAATATACTTTATTTAATATTAAGTCATGATATTCAATAAAAATTAACAAACGTTTGATATAGTGTTTACACTAAAAAAATAAAAAATTGAGCAATTACCTGCATTAAAAGCTAATGTCAATAGAAAGTAGTAGCGGTAGAAAGCCATCTGCAACATCCTTATCAAGGTAATGGTGCATAGTTTCAGTGAGGGTTGCAGAAAATCTATTCTGGCATGGAGTCGTGGTGGATACTTTTGCCTCAATATAGGTTTCACCTCAACCCTTTGAATTATTGACTACTGCTTTCACTACAACAGTTAATTTCGGGTTACTAAGGCTTCTACCACGGCTATTAATTTTTTTGTTGTCAAAATTCGTTTATTTTGTAGTGTTTTGTTGTTTATAAAAATTACAAATTATTTATGAAAATGGAGTAAAGTGGGACACCTATGGGAAAACTTACAAAATAATTTATTATTTAAATTTTAGAGTAAATCAAGGAGATATGAAATCCCTATATGTAAATCTCCATTTACTTTAACCCTATGTTTCGATCAAGTTTTTAGGTTGGAAAATGCTAAGAACAAATTTTTTACCACATCAAATAGAATAGCATCATGCTTCAATTATTGTATATTTAATTTGTCTTTTCCTTCTTATTTTTCTCACTATTTAT
>JACFYI010003480.1:99420-116727 GCA_014898755.1 Handroanthus guayacan | reverse complement strand
ATATGCAATTGGCAAATCAAATCTTGTGAAAAATTAATTAACAAATAAAACCTCGTAAAATGATATTACTGTCCCTTTATTTCTTTGTTAATTTACATAATGCTAGGTTTTCTTGCAAATTTTTTAACACAATGTTTTATTTGCCATTTTTTTTGGGTGGGGGGTAAAATGGGCAATTTGCCCTTATAAAACCAAACAGTTTCGCAGTTAGAGGCCTGTGTAGTGAACTCTCTTGACAGAGGATTTTTTGTGCCAATTAAAAGTTATGGTAACAAACTTTTGAATATATATATATATATATATTTGCTAGGACCAAACTATACAATTTTCCTCTTCTTTTTTAGTTAGTTGATACCTCCACCTTACATGAACAACCCAATTAACGTCTATGTTTATTTATTTGGTTCTCTTATAACTACTGGCCTAAACTTTTAGGGGTACTATTTACTATTTAGTACCTTGCCCTAAACTTTTAGGGATATTATTTACTATTTAGTACTTATCACAAACCTAAATAAATAGTGATCTATAAATTTCCCCCATGTTTCATCCACCTTGCCAAACACTGTTTAATTACCCATTTTATTCCATAGGAATCCCCGAAAGAAATTTAAAAAAAAAAGAAAGGAAAAAGGAATCTATCTATCTTAACCTATAATTAATAGGTTCTTTTTTGAGTTTAGGTTGAATTAAAGCCACAAAAAGAGTGCAATAATTGACCCATTTATAAAATAAGTGGTACAAATTCATTTACGATATAACGGTAGATTATAGTAATCTAGGAATTAATTAAATAACAGTTCGTAATTTTATATATGGCTTTTTACCTTGAACAAGGGCTACATCAACTAACAGTATTTTCCTAGGTATGTATATATTCTAAGAAAATCACTGAAAAATATGTATTCCTAGACCCACTCTGGTTCCTCTATTTCAATTTGTATTCTATTTCCGAATCCATCGACCCGAATATAAAGAAAATATACCAAGACTAACCCTTCTTAATATTTAGCTTAATTCCATATAGTCAACTGACTACTTAGGATCCTCTATTAAAAAAAGGTGTTCTATCTCATGTTCTATATCTTAAATACACATGTTAAGTATATTAAATCTTTCTTTATAAAAACATAGGGTTGTGGATGTCATACGTTTGATAAGTATTCATGCAAGAGAATAGGGGATAGAACACATATATATTGAATTCGAGAGTACTAATCAATGTTTATTTTGGGCAATATTTTCTTGAGGAGTAAATTCTTTTTTATATCCTTTTGATCGAGCTCAAGCACTACAAACTATTAGGGCATCAGCTATGACTAATCGCTAGTTGATTCTAAAAATTTATAGTCTTAGTTATGAAATTGAAGTAGTTGAATCTAAGCTAGCCCTTAGCTACGAAGTTCGATGTAGACGAATCCGAAAAATAATTATAAATTGATAGATACTAATTATATTAGTTTAAAATATATATATATATATTTGCTGCTGAAAATTTGTAGTTTAATTTGTAACCCTAGTTATCGAATTAATTTCATAACAAATTTTTTGTATAGCGGATGCAGCATCTTGTCAGTGAAAATTTGTTTAAGTTTCCACAAAATGGGCCCGGTAGATACTAAAGGAGATTATGGTGTTTAATCTCTTGTTTGATACATAATATTGTAGTAGAGATAGATAAATTTGGTACTCTTGGATGGGTTGTTTGATAGCATGTAAAATGTGAGATTATACGGGAAATTACCCTGCTACCCCTTAATGTCCTCATTTTGTTTTTTTCTGTCATTTTGTCTTCTTTTGTTTTACTTTCTTTTATTTTTATTTATTTATTTATTTTTTAAATTAACTTTGAGCTTCATGGGTTAGCTTTTTCCAACAACCACGAAAAGCGAAGTACTACCGTCATATAAATGGAGTTTTTGAAATGGCAGATCCATTTAAAGGAATAGCAAGAAAAATTGTTGAACCAGTTAGCTAGCTGTTTGGAAAAAATTTGAAGGTTTCCACAACAATTATCCATTTTCAACTCTTGCAGAGCATTTGGAATTCAGCTGCGTGGAATTCAATGTTCACTTACCTCAACAAATGAAACTGACTATAGCAACTTATTCCACAAACGTCGGGCAAAGGGGGTAATTTGTGTGATGTAGGAGCATTTGGGATAAAATATATTCCCTGTTTAATTTTCAGGGCAAAATAGTAATAGCACCTTACCATTATCATAATCTTGGCTGGAAATACCCTAATCACACCCCCCCAAGCACAGATTGCCAATCTTTGTTAATCTCACAAATAGTGCGGGCTCGGAGTCAACTCCGGGCCAGCCCGCACAGCTTATCTCCACTAACAAACATAAGATTAGCAAAGATAAAATACCACAACCTAGTGTAATTGATCCTATCAAACAAAAGATATCAAACATTTAATAAACATATTTTTGTTCATAAAAAATGAAGAAAATAATGTCGAACTATTAAAATCTAGAGAAGCAAAGTAAAAATGTAAAGGTTGATTGTGGTTAATTTCACTACAACAAAAAGAAATACGAGGATATTTAAGTGTCAATATGATTAAAATAGTCAACAATTATATACATATATATATATATATATGATGAGTTACAATATATATATTTTTTTTTATTTTGCCATACTAATTAGGGTTAATTACATCTTACTAGCCTCTAAGATTATGAAACTACCAACCACTACTATCATGGTTTAAAAATTACAAATTAACCCCCATAAGTTTGCGAAATTACTTAATCATCCATTTCGTTAGATATTTTTGCCAAAAACTACTAATATCGTCCAAGTTTTCCATTCACTAACTACCCATTATATCTCTGTACCTGCCCGTTGTGATTTTAGAGACTAAAATTGGAGAATGTCATCATTTTTGTGTCAAAAAACTTAACGAAATGGATGATTTGGTAATTTTATAAATTTATGGGGGCTAATTTGCAATTTTCAAACCCTACTAATTATCTTAACAAGTTCAATAATATATGAAATCAATTATACCTAAATTGCGACTATTAAACAAACTTTTGAATATATATATATATATACTAATTTACCAACTTTAATTTTAATAGTGATAATTTATACGCAATTTTTATTAATATTAAATTATAAAATATTTTACTTTAACCAAAAAAATTATCACTCAATATGTATAATTTGCAAACACTATCTGTAATATTTTCCGTTGATATTTTATTAGTAGCTAGTACTCTATTTTTCTTGTATATTGAGACGTAAATGCGGCAAAAAGTATACAAACTATTACAAACGTAAAAACGGTAAGATCTGGTTTAGGATGCTCTTAATAGCAAACCCAGAATAATTTATTTCTCCTGTTTCCACTTTGGGACCTTCCATGATAAAGATTAATAGGGAAAAAGTGAATATTTTTGTTTCCTAAATTATCCATTTGATTAGACTAATGGTTATCCCCAAGCACTACTTTTTAAGGACAATAATGTAAAATCATATATACAAAATTTCTATTTTTCCAAGTCCCATTAAACCTTCGTACACTCGAACTAAATTTTAATTATGAGCCGGAGAAATTATTATCCATTTAATTTTTGGTAGATTTAGGGATTGATGCCTAACCTAAACATAAATTTGGAGTTTGCATGCATGGTTGAGAATGATGGAAAAAAGTTGTTTTTCCGCATTAATCCTCTCTATATAAAGTAAAAATTCAAAGCTAGTCTTTGATAATATTGCATGCTAATTACTTAGATAAGTGGCTGTTGTACAATGTAACTAGAGACTGATTGCTATCGGTCGACACATAGGTTACGGAGGGATTATGATATATCCTTTAATTTATAACTTGCGGAAATTTGGTGGATTATTATTTAATGATCCACTCCTCAAGTTTTATATACATGGAGAACACGACAAAATATATTAATTGGTATATATTGATAAGTTTATATTACACCTTTTTTTAATTGGATGTTAATATTAATTGGTATATATTGATAAGTTTATATTACACCTTTTTTTAATTGGATGTTAATTTGAATTTTTAAACGAGATAATAAATGCGAGCTACTTTTGTACGCGATGTGACATAATCAAAATAGAAGCCGCAAAAGAAAAAAAAAGAAAAAAATATTTTTCTAATTTTCCTTTTGTACTACAAAATAATTAAATTTTGAAAATAAAGACCTTAATAATCCTGATGAAAGTAGTAGTTACGAATTAAAGATCAGTAAAAAATGAAACTACTAATTAATCTAAAGCAATATATTTTATCATAAGGTTTATTATTTTATTTTACACTATAAAATAGAGGTGCATGCAATTCTCACACAACCTTGTAATTAAATCTGTTATATAGTGCAAAATAAAATAATAAACCTTCTGATAAAATATGTTGCTTTTAATTTAGTACTTTTATTTTTCACTTAATGGACTTAGACTCCTAAATAAATCCAATTGAATTATAATGGAATTTATATATATTTAAAAAATTAAAAATTTTAATTAAGTACTAAAATTTAATTTAAGAAAAAACTTTAATCATGTATCTAAATTTGTGTACATATTTTTTGTTTTTATATTTATTAGGCTTTTATAACTACAAACAATTGCATTTTTGTTATACAAAAAATAAAACCAATAATTATTCGTCATTAATAAGGGAACAAATTCTAATTTTTGACACATATTGTTATTGGACGAGTCATAGATTACTTAGGCACATGCCCATGGGTCTTCCCTCATAGAGGTCCAATCCAACTTAACTAGCTTTTAGAGTGGTTTGATTGTTAAGTTCTAGGTCTAAAATGACTTTAAAATGCGCAAGATAAAATATTTAACATTATATATATTGCTACAATGATAAATATTTGAACAACAAATGAACAAGGAAAAATAACAGAAACGTATTAATAGATATGTTAATTTTGTTTTATTTGGAATCAAAATGTTACAATTATGAACGTATGTATACTTAGAAAGATATGTATAGTATTATTATTATTTTTTAAAGAAATGCGTTAACTAGGCTTTCTTTTATTTATTTGTTTATTTTTTTTCTTTTTCTCTTTTTATACATCATATCACTCATTTAGAAATAAACCTAATCCAACTAGACTTAAGCCATCTTGGACTCAATCTATTTGGTTTACCAGACTTAAGCCATCTTGGACTCAATCTATTTAGACCTTACACATGCATTTACATCATTTTCAAGTATTGAGCTTGACATGACATAAAAGCTTAGATGATTGTTGATTTAAAACTTGAAAATTTTATGTATGTGTATATGTATGTGTAATTACATTATTATCCTTGAAAATACTAATGATTAAAAGTTAATGATGTCACATCATTATTTTAAATTCAAGGATCGATAATTTTTCAAAAAAGAAGAATATTTGTGATGGCAAATTAATAGAATCTTATTTTGAAATGTTGCGAAAACAAAATATAATTAGGATCGCACAAATTGATGGAATCAAGAATACATGCTCTCACATGTGTACTTGCCATCATTGGATATACTTTTCAGTGTTAATAATTGATCTGAAACCTAATTTTTGATTTGGCCTGATCATGATTTGTGAGGTAAGCCACATAATACAAAGTTACAAACCACTTTAATTTATAGCATGGATTTCATCCGTCAATTTATGTTGCAATTATACTAACATAGTACCAACTTTATGTGAGGTCTCATCCTCCCCCAACTGTAAAATTGGTGCAAGTGAAAAATAAATTCCCCATCATGGATTTGATAGATGATATGATCACTTGCATGTGATTCATGGACCTTCGAAACTTTATCTCAAATGGGGTATATAGATTTGAAGTTTCATTTTAAGAGAGAATTGGCATAATCATGTTGTACCAAATTATGTATGTCAAAGTATGCATACGTGTTGGATAATTAGAACAGAAATGTGATATATAAATTGAGTTCGAGTTAAATTTCGAAAAACTAGCAAGTTCAATCTCAATTAACGGGCTTGTTATAAAATTAATCTCGATTTGAAAAGTTCGAACTCACTTAAATAAATATATAACATTAAAATTAATTCAAATTGATAAGGTCGCATGCCTACATGATCAGTAGAGCTATCGAACTCCTACTTTAATTGGTAGTCAGAGCTCAAATAAAAAGTTGCTCGCATTAACTTGTTAGCTAATTTAACTTAATAAATATTGTAATTTTGAAATTGAATGGGAAAGAATTGATGGCCTTAATACTGGTTAAGAGATCAATAAATTAATTATTTGACATCTTTAACAACTACTGAATTGTTATGATATAATAATAATAATCTCACAAATCTAATTAATATAAATATAAAATATATGTACGCAAATAACGTAAAAATATGGAAAAATACAACAGAAGAAAATCAAGGATTGAAAACTAACCATTGGCTGCAATATTTTTGCAAGTTGTATTCTATCACACACACACACACACACAAGCACGCTATTAGTTCTTATAAAATAAAAGTTATTAGGAACAAAAAGAATTGACACGAATGATATATTATGACCCACCTGACTAAAATATGATCGTTCATTGATTGTTTGAATCTTTAGTTGATGTGACATTTCTTTTCTTTCTTTTCTTCCGTTGGTTTTATAAAGTAATATTTTATTAGCCCGAATGAGTATTGTTGAAGATTATACTAATATAATATGTTTAGATACCGTATTGAAGTGTCAGATATTTCATAAATTTTTCAACTAATTTTTTTATTATGATTTAAATTATGAGCACGCACATTACAACATGTGATATTTGGCATCGAAACCAAAATAAGTGCTTCTCTATTCCATTTCTCTAAGAAATATATCATTAACTAGTACATGTGAAGCATTCATATATACGTATCGATTTGTAGAAACCACAATTTTTTATACTACAATACACATACTTAATTTAGGTGAAAGAAAGGATAATTAAATACATTAGAATATTATTTAGTATGGAAATCACTAATGCTCGTGTACATAGTCTCTAATTTATTTGGACGTCCAAATAACTAATGCTCGTGTACATAAGAATTTATAGATTATATTTTCTTTGAACTAATTAATTTTCCAATTCATTTGGACGCATGATCTTCCACATCTATGGCCTTCTCAAGATCCAAATTCTTCTCGAGATCCTTGTTTAGTTCGAGCTCAAGCTTTGTTTCGACACCTTTGTTGGCATTCTTGTAGATGAAATATAAGATCATTTGAGCAATTCCAAATAAGAACCCCAAAACATTTGGCAACTGGATAAATAATGCAAAATGATAGTTAAGAATTGCCATTAACTTGCGAATATATATATATATATATATATTAAAAGAAGTAATTTCAATAAATTTATTTAACACTTACGGCAATATAGTAATCCTTAATGAAGAATCCATAGAAGAACCACGTTGTGGCACAAAGGGTTAGGAAAAATGATAGAGTGAATGGCATGAATTCTACACTTTTGGTTTGAATAACTCGTCTCTGCACGAAAATAAAGAAATTAATATCCAAATGAAATACATGCACATATATTCCTATCAATTAAGATAGAAACTCTTTTTCTTTTTGTCCATTTGAATTGTAAACTATCGATCATTTCCCTTTTTAAGAAATCAATGGATTCTCTAGCTATATTTGCAAGTTTTGGATCCTCTATTATATTCCAACTCATGTTTTGTTTTTTATTCCAATGTACAAATGCATATCAAGTGTATAACATTCACAACTATGTATTATTTAGAGAAATATTTAATATGCTTAGTATTTATTAATTTATGATACCAAATAGGACCTTAAATGAAATACTATTTGGAATATAAGATGCTAACTATTATATTTGTCACACGAAGGGAAATTATTTCATTTTATACGAAACATGAATAAATACTATTATTTTTCTTTCACATAAACTTATAAAAATAATTACCATGATGCTCAAAGGAGCAGCATATACAGCTATATTGATAATAGCACATGTCCATCCTACTAGAGCAACCTTCTTGGCACCTTTGAGAGCTAATAAAGAAACTAGCATTATCAACCCTATGCCTCCGACGTTGAATAGGAGGATCAATCTCATCGTGAAAATCTGGATACAAGTACCATTGTTGTTATATATACAATACGAGTTAATTATATGTATGTGAGCATAACAAATTCAAAAAAGAGAAGAAAATTAGTGATAATATAACGAGTATGAATAGTAATGTTTCAAAGAAATACGTTGTATTTTAGTTTCGGGAGGAGACTATTTTACCTTAGCCTTCTTGGGTGCATATATCAGGTAGATAAAGAGATAAATTGTTTCAATGACACATCCAAAACCATTGATGCTGACGATCATATAAGCGTTCGTCTTGAGGCAAGCATAGTATAGTAATAATGAAGCACTGAAGAATGCCACTGAGTAAGGTATCGACTGAAATCCTTCAGATGATTTCTTCTTGCAAATTGTGTAGAACGTTGGCCTGTATA
Source organism: Handroanthus guayacan (assembly GCA_014898755.1). Taxonomy (NCBI): domain Eukaryota; kingdom Viridiplantae; phylum Streptophyta; class Magnoliopsida; order Lamiales; family Bignoniaceae; genus Handroanthus; species Handroanthus guayacan. Next base: position 108,241 of record JACFYI010003480.1, on the reverse strand, counting down.
CATACAAAATAAACAAATAATCATGCATATCCGCATATTAATATTGTATATTATTATCATGCATATGTAATATATTCTGCAATTCCAAACTAATCTTACATTGGTGCCAAAAATACCAGGAATGATACAGCATTACCTGTTTACATTGCAACCAAATGAAATTAATGAGAAAATAAATCAATGAAAACATTAAATGTAATTAAAGTTAATACGAACAATTAATAATTAATCATGCCGTACCTAGAAGGCCAAATATGAAAGCCAAGTCTTGAGCACTTAATAATGCCATTGATCTATCTTTAATTATCTTGTATTCCTGAGGAAATTTCTTTGAATATCTAAAACAAATTTAGAAAGAAGCTTAGGATGATACAGAAATTGCAGTGTTATTTATAGTAGAAATTAAGCAGATATATATATATATATAATTATTTAAGTTGGGTAATAGAAATTGGTGGTGACCGAAGATTTGGCCCGTAATATTTCATTCACAGTGGTAATATGTGAGTCGGACCTGTGATATTTGGCCACCTTAATGTTGTATGATGAAGATTTTAGTTACTGATTTGACAACGTTGTTGGTTGGTCAAGTGACGGAATCACGTAGACTTTAAATTTATTTGTCTTTCCATCTATATTCTTGTGTCGGGTTCATTCACCAATAATTGTCTATTTTCTCTGAAATATCTAAATCGTTTTTAATTTACTTGGTTGCCTCATCATCTTATGAATCCTTCATTGACTAAATATTGATCTTAATTATTGGTATGCATAAATTTGATTGATTTCCCTTTTTCTTTTCTTTTCTTTTTTTTAAAGTTTTGTTGCAGGTGGGTACATCAATTAATCAAACCACAATTAAATTTTATAAATTTAATATTTATGTATTTTTTTTCTGATTAATTATTTTTTATTTTTTTAGAGAAATTATTATATTCAATTACTACATCATCAATATATTGATATAAATACCTTAATACATTCAAAGATCAAATATATAATAGATAAAACAAGCTACTATATAGTAAAATTAAAGTTACCATGCGGTAGAAGAAAGGATCACATGCGCTCGGTGGGATTATGGTTATGAGACCTGTCCCTAACCAGATTAATTATCTTTTGTTAGGAGATCATGCAATAACACCTGTACATGAACTAACATTCATTTATATTCTTTATACATGTAGATTTTAATGATATGAATCTAACTGATTTATCATTTATGCTGATATGTTAAATAATCAAACAGCGTAGATTAATTTTATGTTTATTTATTTTGGTTCTCATTATTTATTGCCGGATTCATGAACTAAGGCTAGCTCGCTTATCTGCGGCCTACTGTTTCACAAAATTAAACCTAACCTAATTCGATTTTGACATCGTTTGAAAGGCAACCCTTATAAACCGCAAGGAATTATGCCTCCTTTCATGTTGCAATTGTACTAACTACTAATCATGGGTAACATGCATAAAATTAGTTAAAAGACTTTTCTTGAGCTCATATTATTCCCCAAAGAGAAAATATTGGCACATAGCCCAAAACGATCAATTTAAATAATTTCTAATCTTGAATTGTATAAATCACTTGCGTCTGATGTAGGATATTCAAGTTTAATTTTGGTTGATAACCTAAAATGTACTTCACACATTTGAATGATACTATATGTATGTATGTTTGTGTGTGTATATATATATGTATGACCTAATTAATTAATTATTTGAATTATATCGAGTTCAAAATTAATAATAGTCAAGCTTGGCTGTGTTGTTTATGGGATCAAGTTTGAATTAGATTTAATGGTCAAGTTGAGTAAATTAATGGATAGAATTTTAGTCCCTTTTGACGTCGGACGACCTTGTACGGTGGGTTTACATGTCAGTGGGTAATGTGTGTTGGCTTGGTGCGGCGCAAAATCGAATTGCAAATTGTTGGCATGTTGTTCAAAGGTTGGCCAAAGGGTAGTGGCAGTGGAAGTTTCTGGATATTTGTGAGGTGTGCTTACGTATAGACAAGCTGACAGATTATATGACTAATTGTTAATAAAACAGACACTTGAGATTTACACGATAGATGATTAGGGCTATGTACGGAAATGCATACTTTTATTTTTATTTTTTTGGGCTAATCTCTTGAATATGTTGCTGTAAACATAGTCAATCACAGTATTCTCCTTTGATGTTGTGGGAATTGGTTGACATAGCAAAGTTGAATCATGTTGAAGTATTTTCCATCCATCACTTATAGTTGAAAGTTTTATTAAAAAAAGGCATACTACTATGCGGACTTATAAATTATTCCAAAATATAATATAGAATAAGAATTGATAGTATTATAAATACCCTAGTCAAAGGGCTCAGGAACAAATACATAATCGAATGAAAGATGTTACGAACAAGAACAACAATAAGTTGCATATGAAAAAGAACAAGAAAAAAGAGGAAGTAAAAATATTCCTCAATATTCTTTAAGATTTGAATAATTATACATTCACGCCCTATTATTAATTCAACTCATAAAAAATTTAATGAAACCTAATTAATATTATAATTACATCCTTGAAATCAAAGTCCCCAAAGCATAAGTGACCCAAAATTTTTGTATTCTAGAAAATCCTTGTGGACTGCAACCATGTAAACAACTGTATGCAAGTCAGGATTATTGGTAGGCCTTGGCCCATTCTGCAGTCCAAATTCATTGAAGTCCTGTCCACTATATTAAAAATATGATTATCACTTACATTTTATAGAGAACAAAATATAGAGAATTTAACTATTTTAAAATTTCTCATCAAAAAAAAAAAAACTATTTTAAAATGGGAAAAAAAATAATATATATAAACAAAATGTGATAATCAAATTTTATGGTGGGCAAATGTTGTTCTTATTTAGTCTTCTTTCACAGATAATGACAAATTTAGAATAAAAATCTGTCCTGAATTTTTTTGAGAAAAAAAAAAGTCAGAAAATTTTTTCTGGTTTAATAATTTCTCCTCTGAATCCCCGCCCAAAAATCCCTAAGCCCCTGCCCCACATTTTATTTTCTCGTTATATTCCAAAAAAAAAATCTCATAATAAAGCATAAAATAAGGACAACAAAAATGGCAGAAGAAAAATCCGACCCCCAACCGGTTGTCCCAGCCGCCGCCGACACAAATGGCGGATTCGGTGGATTCTTTCGAGTGGGACGGCCTAAGCTCAGAGTGACATCAGAGTACGACAGTGAGACCTCCATTTTCCTTAACAAGGTGTCGTGCAAATTATTGGACGATTTAGCGAAATTGAAGCTGTCGTTTCAGAACAACAGCAAAGGGGAGGTGTCGGAACCCCAAGTTTCGTTCACTTCGAAGTTCTTTTCGGTGAACTATGATGTTGAGGAGAGTGATGCTTTGCTCAGGGCGTCCTTTGAATTCTTGCCTGGAGTCCATTTCAGAGCTGCCCATCAAGTCAAGGTATTGTTAAATTCAGCTTCAATTTCAAATTCAATGTGTTGACCTTTATTATTTTATGATTCCAGTAATTTTAATGTTTACTGTTCTGTGTCTGGAGAAGAATTTAAGGTAACTAGAGAATTGGGTTCTGCTGAAGGAGCCCCAATTTTTTTTCTTTTTCTTTCCTTTTTTTTTTTTTTTTTGTTTTTTGGTGATTTTCGGGGATATTTTTTCTGGGTTTTCTTTACATTGACTTGACAGAGATAGTAAATGATTCTTTAAATATATGAAGCAGAAAAAAAAGAAACAAGGATTTTGAGGATTTTTAGATTTGACTAACATGTGGAAGAGTGTTTGGGAATTGCATAGAAGTTCACCTGACCTACCATTAGGTTATAAGGCTTAGAAGTAATTTCATGAGATTTTTGCTGTGCTTCTGAGTTCATGATACAATTGTTGTACATTTATTGTTATAGGATTAAGAAGTTGATGGGTAAAATTCTCAAATAATTGCCAAGAAACACTGGGAAAACACTGAGCTGCAAAAATTGCTGTTGCGAGTATAATGAGAATTTTGGAAGTTTATGTAGTACTGGACCAGCTAATCATGAAAGCAAAGACTATAATCCAGTAGTTGATGAACATGTTCAAATTTATTATTCTCGACCAGTATCTCCTTTCATTCCTCGTGTTGAGGAGGAAAAGATTGCATGAAACTAGTGATATTGAACAAAGTTATTAGTTATCTAAGAACTTGTGTGGAAAATTATGAGATCATCATCGAGGCTTCTTTGGTTGAAATTTTGACACAGAAATAACAAGTTGATTGATTTGACACCTAAAGTTAGACACGCGTATCGCCACTTTGATCTATTTGGTTCTAACCAGTGAAAAGTTCATTTTGGAATTTCCTTAATTTTACTACAATTAGGCATATCATGGTATGAGGAAAGCAATGTTTAGTCTATATAACAGACTGTTTTGTTATTTTTTTGTTTTGAATTTCTTGAGGTAATATGATCCGTGCTTATTGGCTTACACTACTTCTATATAACCTTTTTAGGCCCAACAAGGAGAGCTTGCAGTGGTTGCGGATCTTGCAGGGCCAGCCTACAAATTAGAGTTGTCGTCTGCTGTTCCATCTATTGGCATGGTTTGAGTTGCTTGGCTTGGAAATCTTTATAATCTTATATATGCATGCTTGCCAATGGAGAAGTTATAAGTGCCCTGAGCTTTTCTTAACTTCAACACTGGTATTAATTTAAAATTTAATGTGGGGTCTCCTTATATTTTTAATGAATATTTGATTTTTGGGTGCTGCAGCCAAGAGCAACTTTTAAATTTCCTTATGGTGAAGTTTCATTCGAGGAGAGAGATGAGGAAGAAGAGGAACAGAAGAGAGCTTTATCAGTGAGTGGGATTCTTAAAAGTCATATTCTGAATGGAGTGTGCTCTGCTCGGTACAATGAGGATATTTTGGATTTAAGATATGCATTCAAGGTAATTACTTTCGGACATTCTTTTTCAAAGCATCATTGTCTTAGTTTAAGTGAAGATAAACATAGTTTTGTCTATTATTCACTTCCCTTTTTTATCGTACTTTTGAAGAGTTTGTTTTCTGTCCATATGACTGTTAAATGAGAATCTTTTGCATCTTATGCAAACTATTAAAGCAGCCGGTTCAAGTTAAATCCAATATTTCAAATCTTGAATTCTGACCGATGAATTTATTTGTGGAATTTTTATATGTAGGATGAGCAAATGACATTCATTCCAAGCATTTCTTTGCCTTCAAATGCATTATCATGTGCATTTAAGCGAAGATTCAGTCCTTCGGACAAGTGGAGGTGCTCTCTCTCTCTCGCTCTCTCTCTCTATATATATATGGCAAAGCATGATAAATATATATTGGCTAGATTCTAGGGCATCCAACAGAAAGATTTCGCTGCCCTTGCAGTCATAGAGAAGCTTTCAGGACTTTAACGAAATGAATATGATTTATTTGTTTTTGTGATCAGCTACTGGTACCACTTTGACTCAAATAATTGGAGTACTGTCTACAAACACACAGTTGGGAAGGACTACAAGTTCAAAGCCGGCTATGATTCTGAAGTGCGACTTGGTTGGGCATCTCTATGGGTTAGTCTCATAATGTTTTTTCCTGACCCCACATATGGATGTTAGGAATCTTTTTATCATCTTGCTGCCTTATTTGCCACTGCTCATTATTTTTTGTTAAAATTCAAAAGACATGAGCTTCAGAAAATCGAGACAACCTTTATTTCCTGAACCCTTCTTAGGATGCTTCCTCTCACTCATTCTTGAGCTAGAACTCTTACCAATGGGCCGCCAAAGCCTGATGCTTTATGGATTTTAGTGAAGTGCTAAGTTGTATGAATCTACTCACTTGATTTACATTAACAAGGGCAGTTTCAGCTTGGTAAAACGAAGAATTCGTCATATATATTTAAGATACCATACTAAAGTTGATGTTGAATTCTGAATTATTCAGGTTGGAGATGAAGATGGGAAAGCGAAAATGGCGCCTATGAAGATGAAAGTGCAGTTCATGCTCCAAGTTCCTCAAGATGATATAAAATCATCGGCTTTGATGTTCCGCGTGAAGAAGAGATGGGACATATAGTTCTGTACACAGCTTGGTTGTTCTAATACTATGTTTGCAGACGCATTATGTTGTAATGACTTTCACCTTCTTGAAAAATACTGTTCTTGGTTCAAATTATTTGCTATTTTTGTTAACATGAAATGTAATCGAATTGCCGTTGGGAGTCTTAGTAAAGATTTATGTCATTCATGAATTAGGATTATCTTCATTTGGTAAGGAAATATTTTTTACATTTGGTATTTATTTATTACACGGAATAGGAGATGAAATATTGTTTTGAAATAGAAGATTTTAATTGTTGTAAGTGCCAAATTTTTTGTATTTCTTTCTTCTCTATCCAATTTTTTAGTTAAAAGCGTCATTCCAATTAATGGTAAACAAATAATAGGCACTGTAGTTTTGGTTAGCTGACTCATTTAGATTTATAGAATATTGAAATGATAATGTTTATCCATATTAAAAAACTCATTAAATATACTCATTGAGAATAGGCACTGTAGACAGTTGTTTCCTTCCTTCTCTATATTTAAATTTCATCTATTACTCTATATACTCATTAAATATTTCTTTCCTTATCCTATAATGATCTTATGTTGCCTCATTTTGAAAAATTTCATTACTTCAATTCAATTTTTATTTATTTATTAATTCCATGACATGTCATATTTTACAGTTGTTATACCATGAAGTTTAAAAGAGTGACTATTTTAATAATAAAAGAAAATAAAAGTATCATTTCTAATGGATGGATATAAATTCGACAACTTAAGTGGATTCATTTATGGCAAAACTTATAAATTATACGTGCTCATAACAATTTTAAAAATATAAAGTAGAACCTTTTTGAAAGTATTATTGTATTTAGCCGTCAATCTTTCGTACGTGGATAGTAATTTTTTGATGATATTAGTGGAGACCAACTCTTTCGAAATGTACATAAAATCAATATAAAATGTTCTCAATAGGAAGGAGATTTGGGGTTAAATTAATAAAATCAAATATTATTATTATTTTTATTTTTTAAACAACAAAAAGACTAAAGGGTAGAAAGGGAAGAAAAAAGAAAAAAGGAAAATTCCATTTTTCTCCTTAAAATAATCATATCCTTTCTCTCTGGCCTTTCTGCAAAAGGGGCTTTACAAGAAAAGATGGCAGAAGTAGATTCTCTCAATATCTGTGAGCCAACCAATTGAGAACCCATAGAGCCTTTCCTTCATTCCTACTGTCACTACTATTTATTTTATAAATTAGAGAACAAATAACAGTGGAAGAGTGATACAAATTAAAGTATTATTTTCAAGAAAAAGAGAGAGAAAAAAGAAAAGAAGAAGCAAATGACAACGCCCTCTTTGAAGCCTCTTCCTCACTTCGATTCTTTCAAACTTTGTCACTTCTCTGCTGCTATTCCTACTACTGCCAGTGTTGGTAGTTTTAGCCATTTCCATTCCATTTCTTTCTCTTCGCGAAGTCATGGCAAATTTGCCTCTTCATGGTGCTCATCTTTCCGGAAAAACAAGGTAATTTGTGTGCTCTCTTTCTTTTTTCTTTTTATTTTTTCCCAAAAAGAAAAAAAAAATCCCTTTTCCTCGTTCTGTATGTTTGTTTATGGGGTTTATGCGTATGGGGGTTTACCGTTTTCGTGTCCTTGTTTTGGGCTCGTTTGTGAGGTTTTGCAAAATGGTTTTTGAGTTGCCTTGGATGGGGAAAAAGATTTCATCTTGGATTTTCTTTGGTTTTGGGGACATAGGGTTCTCTTTATTTGATCTATTTTTGCTATTTTGCTTAGATTTGAAAATTCTTTCGAGAAAAGGAAAAATAATCTTAAATTAGAGATTTGATTAATTTTTGTTACGAATCTTATCTTGTGTTTTGGCCACGAAAAACCTTGTCATGGTGAATGTTGGAAATTTTTATATCATTTGTTGGATGGCTTATCTTGGGAGCCTTAGATTTAGAATTAATGATTGTTGTTTTATGGTACATATTATGATTTCTTGGTTTTGGCACAATTGGCTTGTGTCATATCAAATGCTTCTTCTGTTAGGTTTTTTTTTATGTCAAATGAACATTTGATATATGCTTAGTTCTTTCCCTGGTTGTGATGAGCAACTTGATGTGTATTCTGTTAAACGAAAACGATATCGTAGTTCAATGAATGTGGGAACGTTGCATGCCATTGATGTTGGTTGTTATTCGTAGAAGGTAAAGTGAGTTTTTTTGTTGATTGATACCCATTTTGTGGATGCATATGTGTAATTTATAAAGTTAAACAAAGAGAATTAGGATTGTGTTTTATAATCTTGTGTTGTTTCGACTCATCTAAAGACTTGAATGTTAATACGTGACTGCATGACGTTCATATATTCATTCAAATTCGCTCCCTGCCAAGAACTGCATTCTAAATGTTTTCATTGTAGTGGCATCGATAGTTTCCATCGAAGGAATCTGCATCGAAAAAGAATGGTGATTTGTGATTAACTGATGTATTAGGTCTGAATCCATCCATAATAAAGAGATGAAAACGAGGGTATATTTATATGATGATATGTAATGTGAATCTTTCTGCATGAATTATTGGTTGACTGTTGACGTATGCTACTGATAGATAATCTGTTTAGGAAAATTATATGGAAGGTGCGTGTAAATAGAACAAAAAAATTACTGGTAAATCCATTTTGGAATTAAATAATTGTTCCAGTTGTTGATTCGTTTTGGGACTAGATTCCTATCATTATTCGAGGTGCCTATTGCATGAATTACTGGTATA
>JACFYI010003480.1:75842-99094 GCA_014898755.1 Handroanthus guayacan | reverse complement strand
CATAATAAGTAAATCGCTCCTCAATAACTAACGGTATCTCCACTGGGATCAACAGTATTTTTTCACACATAATTCCTTGTTTCCTACCCATAAGTCCAATAAAAATCACACCAGAGTTTTGCCTACTCGGAGCATAGAAGCTATTCATGTTGCTGCTCGTCTTGCAAAATTGACTTGTCATGCTCATATACTTCCATGCATCAGTTGGTTTTCACTAATGATTTACTACCAGGGGCCTCTGTTTTCTGTGTGCTGGTATAGTGGCTTTGTGGATATGAGAGAACACATCAAAGCATAGAGGATTCGGGAGATGGAGAGAAGAAGGAGATCCAAATGTTTGGTTCTGATGAAGATGCCTCAATAAAGATTCCAACTCAAGCTCAATCTATAGTTGAAGGGTCTGGAACCATCGTGGCGCCCGAGTATAAACCTGTTGCTGATGTGGACTACCTGCAGGTTCGTTAATCATGCATATATTTATTTGATATCCTTTGGTTGAGATTAAGCACACACTTCTTTTAGCAGGGCTATTTTTCAGCTGAGCGATTGTGCATTCTTTGTAGTTTGTACATATACAGTTATAATTATCATAAATCATAAGATGTAATTGAACATGATAACACTCTCCCTTAAAGAATTCGAAGCCCACGCAAGTTCTCATCCCCCCTTTAAGAATTTGAAGCCCGTCCAATCCATTCTTAAGTTAATGTTGTTTAGGAATTCACTGGAGCCCCAAGCTCCAAATATTACACCTGACCTTATTACATCTACGTCTTGCACACAATTATTGGTGTTAAGTCTCTTTCTAATGAAGTTAAGATTAATTATTTAAGATTGAGGCAGGTGACTCTATCTGTGAGAGTAGTTATCATAAAGTATACATATTGACAAACAAAAAAAAAAAAAGGGTAATGATTTCCTAGGAAAAGTAGTGTACATAGAAAGAGCATTACACGTGCAAATTTTGTGCTCGCCTATTGGAACTTTTGAAACTTGTGTAAATACGTGAAAGACCAGGATTTTGTTTGCTTCTGTCTGATAAATATTTAAATATTGTTGATATATAACAACCAATTGTTTACTTTTGTTAACTTTGTCAGGAGTTACTAGCAATTCAGCAACAAGGGCCCAGAGACATTGGCTTTTTTGGGACCAGAAACATGGGGTTCATGCACCAGGAACTCATTGAGATTCTCAGCTATGCATTGGTGATAACTGTATGTTTCATAGTTGCTAGTTCATCCGACATTTAGTTTTATGTAGTTACTTTCCAGTTATATGATGCTATAACCTTAATTTCTTTTTCATTTCACCGTGATAAATTTTAATCCATGTGTTTTACTATGGATGCTCTGTTGACTTCTTTGTAGAATAACCATATCTTCACGTCGGGAGCAGCGGGTACTAACTCTGCTGTCATTAGAGGAGCTCTTCGTGCTGAAAAACCAGAGCTGCTGACTGTCATATTGCCGCAAAGCTTGAAAAAGCAACCTCCGGAGAGCCAAGAATTACTTGCTAAAGTAAGAACACTTGGGATAATCACGTCTTCTATAAATTTGATATAGTCCAAGATTTGAATGTTTCGATCTAGATGGCTTTATGTTTTATAGTTAAAGAGTTATTTGGTTTTGTTAATTTAGTGACGACATATGTCTGTTTTCTGAGATATTGATTCTCTTTTTATCAAATATAGTTCACAAGTTGGTTGCAAATATCCCCATTATTTTGTTCGCAAGAGAGAAACACCGACAATACCATATCTTTATTTATTTATTTGGGCTGTGTAGAATTAGTTTCTAAATTCTTATACGCGATTTTTATTTGGTTTGCAGGTACAAAATGTAATTGAGAAGCCTCACAATGACCATCTTCCATTGATAGAGGCCAGCAGGTAGCACTTCTTTTACTGAATTTTTGTTCATGATATCTGGTTTTGAATCTATCAAGTATTGAAAAATATACACACGCGCGCACGACTACGTTTTATATCGGGTTATGCAATGCACGAAAACAAGTTTGTACGAGCCTGTTACTTATTTTACCGCAAAAGTTCTTTGTATGGTGTATTATGTTGTAAACTTTAATTAGCACACAACTTGTTTGATGGTAAATGCAGGCTTTGTAACATGGACATCATCTCAAAGGTAAAGCAGGTGATTTGCTTCGCCTTTCATGACAGTAAGTTGCTGATGGAAACCTGTCAAGAGGCGAAGAATATGCGGAAGATTGTCACTCTGTTTTATCTCGATTGATCGGAGCATAATGCTCTAATTCATTTGTCAGTAAATTGCTACTACCTAGGGAAAAAACAACAAAAAAAAACAAAAAAAAACAAAAAGAAAGAAAGAAAAAGAGAAAAAGTGATGTCTTCTCTTGCTTATAGAATAGATAGAATGCACAGATTCATTTGATGCCTTTTCTTTTTTCTTTCTTTTTAGCTTTTTTGGTTTTATAAAATTGGAACTAATATTCTTCAATATAAGGTGATTGAACTATATTAAATCTTGTGATGTTTTTGGAGTTTCATGCATGCCTATAATCTTTGAATACCCTTAAAGATTTGTTATGTGAAGCAAAGGCTTTGTATATGAAGTATGAATTAATCTAGTAGATCAGTGTGAAATGCGTGAAAATCAAATTCAAATAAATGTTTGATATTCTATTTTATTGCACTTGTATTGCACGTGCAATACATTTGCACCTACATTTGCTATACATATCAAGTACATATACTGCACGTGCAATACGTTGCACCTGTACTGTAGTATGTGTTAAGTGCATTGTATCCGCAATTGAAGATATATATATATTTTTTTGAAAAAAAATAATTAACATGGTAGCATTAAGAATTGATCGAACGGGAGATTTAGACAAAAGTTAAAAAAACAATATATTTTGAGAATATTTATAGAAGCATTCCACAAAATAGAAGCTAAAACTGATGTTACACCAATATCTTAAAGAGGGCTTCAATCTTAAATAAATATTCGGTTTTGGACATGAAATTTTATTGTGTAATATCCCAAAACCGAAGTCAAAAAGGAGTGGAACAAGATTTGCAGTTTAACATTGACTACGTCTATACCCATAACAAATAATCCCCGGAAAATGAAAATTTAACTCCTAAAATGTTTATTATTCTTGGCAGAAAATATTCCCAGTGAAAGCATGATCTATATATGTCAGACAAAAGAATCATATGTTATTTGTTTCTCTTTCCTCTTTCCCCACAATGTAAGGACAACATGTTTGGTAATATGATCAAATTCTTACTAGAAAATTACAGCAAAAAGAGACTTTGTCGCATATATTTTGCAGCACTTACACAATGTTATCCATCAAGATTCAAAGAGAAAAAAAAATGACTATACACAAGGGGATGAAGAAAATATTTGCCATCACAAATCTTGGAAATATAGTACAGAATTAGTCGAATCTAATAAGAACATAAACCGAATATCGCAAGATCAATTACAGTGAGCAACTGTGGCTGCAGTAATGGCCATCAAATCCTTCGATACTAGGAAAACATTTCCCAGTTTTATCTGTGTTTGAGGGGAAGTAGCAGCTCGAAAAACACCCTCCAGATCAGGCAGGTAGTGGTTCCTCCATAACTGCGTGTTAATTTAGACCAGTAAACATCAAGTTTAAGGAAGAATGATCATGCAAACAAGAGCTATATGTATTTTGTGAGTGTGAGCGCACGTGCGGTGGGGGGGTGAGAGAGAGAGAGAGAGAGAGAGACCCTTTCTGTGTGGAGAAATTTCAGAGGATTCTGCCCTTGCCTCTGGGACAGTTGGCGCTTTGGTTGGGACATCAGGAAGATCGAGTTCTTCAGTAGAAGGTGCTGCATAGGGAACTTTGGGCAGATCTTGAAGGGTTATCTGTACATAACCAGAAACGTCTCTGAGTGATCGCAATATCTTGTTTCATGTTATCGAGTATCGTGAATTTTATCAGCACCAATTGGCAGAATACCCTTAAGCATGTTGATCATCAAAACATAGAGCAGTCATGAGAGATAATAGCATAAAAATTACAACACGGACCTCAGTCTCAAGATTCTCGAATTCTGCTAAAATTTCCTCTTCATCTTCAGCTGATAATTTCTCTCCCAAAATGGCATTAATTTCCTATACAAGAAGAGAGTTCTCGTTAAGAACTAGACATATAAATGACTTTAATGGAAACCAATAATGATGCCAATGATTCGCGTTCCTATCATAATGGAACCGTGCTGTGGAGCAGGTAATATTACTAAGATCAGGCATAAGAAAGAACGGAAAGGAACAAAAATAAACTCACATCTTGATAAGCTTTAGCCTCAGCAGTATCATCCATTAGTTTTTGAACATCATCGAGGTTTATCTCACTTTGTATTGCTTTAACTGCATTATTTCCAGCCTTCAAACTCTCGAATACTGCTTTTTGCTTGCTTGCCAGTTCAACATCTGCCAACTGAAGCAAATTGCATTGAACTACCAAGAAATCTTATAGATAAAAAAGGAGAGGAACATTTCAAAAAGAACAAGCGGAGACAAAATAAAGCAAACCTACTTGCTGCTCGACATTGATAAGCCAACCATCAACTTGCTTCAAGAGGTCTTCTTGAACCTTCTTCTTCTTCAATGCTAACAATGCCCTGTCCTTCTTCTTGTCACGAAGCAAGTCTTTTGCAGCTTGCTTCTCAGCTTCAATGACCTTCTCAAGCTGAAAGCAGCATAAGATGGAAAGATTAATAAAAGGGGACCACCATAATACATTCTTAGTTATTCATGTTAAACGAGAAAGCAAAGTGGATGAAACTGCATTATCTAAAAGATCGATTCATCCGGGATCAATCTTCTGAGAGAAACAACATAGAATTTGTGTCGTTGCCCTTATAAAACCAGAAGTTATTCCACCATCAACTCTTTTCTCCAGGCTTTCGGGTTACAGCCTACTGTTAAATGGGTATTTTGCAAACTAACACAACAAATAGCAGCTACCATCGTGTTAGGGGAAACCTCGAAGGATAAATTCTAACATTCATCAGTTCTAAAACAAAATATAAAGACAGAAACTGAAGTACATACAGAAAACTGTTCTTTACTAGAACTGCTACAATCATACCAAAAGAATTAAAAGGAAAAGAAACATAAAAAGTAACAATAAAACTACGCAGCACTACAATTCAAAAGAAGCATATCCAGAGTAATAGAAAGCATTAAGCATCACCATGATTGGGGCATGAAATAGAGATCCTAAAATAACCAGCATTCAATCAAATTATTTAAAAAAAAAATTGCATATAGACTAAACCAAAACACAGTGATTCATATGCCCTTGAACAATATAACATTAGCACCCAATTGCCAATCAATAGGCCCATTAAAAGGGGAACACCAAAAAATTCAAAAAATAAAAAATAAATAACAAAAATCAACTTTAACAATATTCCCATGTCCATCCATCATCCCTCTTTTCTTTGAGCTGATCGATCATATAATGGAGATCATGCTTTGCAGACAACACAAAGATTCAAACATCACAATAAAAATTCATCAAGAATTAATAATTCTACAAAAACCCACAAGAATTAAATTGAGAACAATAATTTAAAAATAATGGCTGGGGCGAAAAGGGCACCTGCTGCTGGTATTGAGCAAGCTTGCGCCTCTGGGTTTTCAGGGAAAGAATGGCTTTGTCTACTTCCGTGATCTTTGGTTTCTTCGCGAAAACGTTCCCCATTTTTTCTGAATTTTCAGAAGCCCCAATACAACAAATCTTCAAACTATTACCAGATGAAAAGCAGTATCTCGAATTTTTTATATTCACAGGATGCGAAATCTCTCTCAGCTCAGATTTTGATACATAGCGAGAGAGAGAGAGAGAGAGACAGAGAGAGAGAAAGAGAGGTTCAATTGGGTTTGAACACTAAGGTTGTCGACGGAAAAATGCTCGTAGACGGAAAAACAACCATCCCAACGAAAGGCCGTGCTAGGTATAATAATAATAATAATAATAATAATAATAACAGTAATAACAATAACAAAAATACTTTTGCACTGTAATTTAAATTTCATTAAAAAAATATCATATATTTAGTGAAATTTGGGATTTCAATGAAATAGATAAACATTTTGGAGAAAAATATTATTTATTTTTGTTGACCTACAGAACCTACACTACATATATTATATATTGAAATTCCACAACTTAAAACAAAAAGAAAATTTAATAATATTGTTTTCTATCACTGGATAATGAAACTTATAATAAATTCAACAATATTTTGTATTGTAATATTAATTTTGATTAACGAAAACGAAGAAAGCACCAAGAAGACGAATGAAAAATTAAAGATAATTTCAATATCTAATATGATATAAAGAAAATATTGAGATTAAAAAATAATGCAGTAGATAATATTAACATTTGAATTGATTTTCATCAATTCCGAACACAAGTTGCTTATGTTAGTGTAGCATTTCATGCCTTATCATATTAATTGGAACTTTGTTCATCATTGTGCAATTAGCATTTGATAAATCGATCAAAGAATGTAATAAAATAAAAATAAGAAGGAATGCTATTATTTATATCATGGGAATTTATGTGCTATTTTAAAATAACACAAAGTGGTAATATACAATTTACACTATAAATTAAATGTAAAAACACCAAATATCCAATTTATAATAGGACATCTAAATTTAAGCTTAGCATAAATCTAAGCATCCCTATTCTCACATACAATCCATCACAATATTTTCCTAGAAAGGTAAATAATTAACTTTCCTTACTTTTATGAAAAACGAATGAAATTAAAAATAAAACAATATGGGGTTGATATTTCATTTTTATTTCCTTTTGTAAGTACTTTATTGGGGCATGAAATACATTTGATATTGACAAAATAAAATAAAAGATGAAATACACGTTCGAACACAAAATTCAAAGAGAAAAACTGGGAATGTCGACTGGTTAAGACTTGAACCAAACCACACTCACTCATCTTCTCATCTATAACCTTTTTCAGTCGGTCAGCCGTTTCAGAACAAAAATGTTTCTTCCAATCCCCAATCTCTCCTTTCCTGAGAAACCAACTATTCTTAACAAACTTATAGTGGACTCCACTCTTATTAGCTTCCAAATTCTTAAGCTTTTCAAAGCTACAAAGCTCAGACACCTCTACAATCAGCCCTTTTTTCTCTTCTTCATCTGAAAAAGGCATCCCCGCGAACTCGGCTATCTTTACAACACTCGAAATAGGGTCCCTTTGCATACCCTCATACTTCAGAAACAAAATCCTGTCAGGATTCTCCAGACTCGCTTTCCAGTATCCAAGAATACGCTCCCAGAATGGCCCGAAAGGGTGGATCTCTTTACAGAACATGTCGAAAGCTTCCTCGACAGGAAGAGGCTCAAAATCAGGCCGCAAACGGTTTTTCTGGAAGAATTCCCGATCAGAAATAAACAGGTCTAATACACTCCTGGAAACGTACATGATCTTCGGCTTAGAATTTATCAGGGAACTCCCGAGCACCTTGTAAGGAAGATGAGTCGAGAAGAGACGTGGATTGTTCATGTTTTCAAGATCGGAATTGGCCTCATCGATATAATAGTTGCATTCTATGGATAAGACAAGTTTGTGTGGATTTTTGGTGAGAAGAGGAGATTGATCAATCGGAAAATTATGTCGATTTATGATGCTGAAGAGAAGGGCTTTTAGCCAAGTTGTTCCAGCTTTAGGCAGAGATGCGAGAAGGATATCAGTGTTGTGGGATTTGAAGTTTTTTTGAAAAGATAACAGTGGTCGGAGGAGGTAAAGTGGGCACCAAATACCCTGGAAAAGGCACATAGGAAGGCCATCCCAGTTTTTTTGCCGTTCTAGAGTTTGTAGCAATGATTCTTCATCATCTCCATTATTATCCTCCAGAAGCTCAGCTGGTTTTTGATCCATGAAAATTGAGAGATAGAGCTAGAGGGAGTGATGAAGACAATGAAGCTAATGCAGCCATTCTAATGCTATAATATATGAAATGCTTTAACCAACTGATAAATATTCATTTAAATTGAAACTTTGTAGTTTGATCTGTGCTTCATGACATGGGTTGACAAATAGAAATAATCTTACAACAGTCTATCTAGAAGGGTTCTATTCCAAAAACTAATCACAAAGAAAAACGTCGAATATGAATAAATACAGTAGTCAAATTATATAAATAGCTCAAATACAATAAAATATCAAGACTGCATAATCCAAATATATGCCTATTGTTCCTAAGGTAGGGTTCATTGAGCTGTCTTTGTCCTCTTGTGCTCGCCCGTTTTGTCAAGTTTTGTCAAATGCTAATAAAACAAAGTCTTGATATATATAGTTTGTTTTTATAACTTAATGATCTGCCATTCGTGTTGTTGTCATTTATGGTCGTCTGGTTCTGTTTGAATAGTGAGTTGCTATCTATTTATCGAGGACCCATAATAATTTACGGAATATGTATATATTCTGTAGAATAAGCATGTTATATATACATATTTATATAATCTTATCTGATCGTATAAGGAAATTTTGGATGTTCTAATCGAATAATTTGTATGTTGCTCTTCATTCCATTGTCCAAGAGGTGTTTTTAGGGACAAAAATCCTCGTTATGACACTAGCCAAAAAAAATTATATATATAAACAAAAATTTGTGTTCGATATGAAAATTATCAATAATAATATATATTTAACTGAAAGAAACTTTTATTTTGTCAATAATTATATATATATATATAGAATTAATCAGTGATAAAACACATATTAACAAATTTGTAACAAAACAATTTGATATGAATTCTTAAATTTATAGCGAATTTTTCATTAGTGAAGGGGCTATTTTCTTGAAATGTTAAGTCTTGCAAAGAGTCAAAATAAATTAGAAACCATAAATTATGAAACAAATTACAATCCAATAAACCATCCTTAAGAGTCAAACCTCCAAGAACATAAAAATAATAACTTAACATGACGAAAATATTACTAAAGATATTATACAATATATTATATGTATGATAAATTTATTTAAGGGAACTGGGACAATTCATGGGTTACATGAATTTTATTTTTGAGTTGTTGAGTTTACTCGAAAGCTAATCCAACCTGATTTTCCCTTTTCACGTTACGTTTTGGGTCGATTCGAGAGCTAGTCTAACCTACTTTTCTTTTTTCACACGTTGCTTTTTGCATCGATTCGAAGGCCAACTGACCAACTTTTCTATTTTCACATTGCCTTTTAAATCCAAACTTCCCATCGGCAAGTTAGGTTAACCTTTGCCACATTTCTAAGGCCATGTTTGATATGCCAAATTAGCCAAGATTAGCCCCCACAATCTTTCTTTATCTTGCATTTGATATGATTGATTAAGATGATGGCTGGCCTGGCACTAGCTCCGAGCCTGGCACTGTTCATCACATTATGGAAGATTAATAATCTGTAGAGAGTGGGTGAGATTGGGTTGCATTATTGAAGATTGGAATGTGCAATTTTCATAAAGCCCAAAATTGAATCATCCACTTAATTAAATATAATTTTAATTTAATTTATAAATATAATTGATAATTTAATTTGTAAATTTGAATGTAGTTTAATTTATTATTGTAAATATAGCTTAAATAAACTTATATATATGGAAATTAAATAAATTTATATATATAGAAATTTATAAATTTAATTATAATTGATCATTTAAGTAATATAACTTAATTTAAATATAATAAAAAATTTAACTTTGCACCATTTGCCATGGCTTACATTTTCGCATGCCATGACCTCATAGGTAGATAAATTTTAAAAAAAAAAGAATTAATAAATAAAAATTTAGGGATATAATAGTAATTATAAGGTCTAATCCAACACAAATTTGACTGTCAAACATAGGATTAATACTTGACCAACTTATAAATATATCATAATCTTGCATATCAAATGAAAGATTGGATTACATAATCTCACTCAATCTACACTTAATCTTCTTCGGGTACGTTTGATAAGTGCTATTAACTTGGATTGTGGCATTTTAAATACCACAGTCTGTCGTTTGATATGTACAATTGCGGTGATGAGCCGGCCCACACTATTGCAACTCCTAGCTGCTATTATAATCTCTGCTTCAAATTATCGATCTCTTGGTGAAGATTGAGAGATGGGCAACACCAAAATTACTTATCTCTCCCTTCATTTTTGCTGCTATTTACATGAATGTCCCCAGATTTTTGTATAGCAAACAAAGCCTGTCTTTCCTCACATTTTCCCCCAAAACGCAACAACGAAGAGGTCACCATTGAAGCCCTTAGTTTCAATCCTCCATTTTCATCTGATATTACCGATGCCAGTTGAAGATGCATCAAAACCATTGCGGTTGCTTTTCTCTTCTACATAATATTTCCGGCATTTGGATTTTGCAGTTTAAGTTTGGAATTTAGATTGAACTGGTGAAGAGTGATCGGTTTGGGAAGGGCTAAATGGATCTTATTATAGGTGAGACATCGAGTTCCTCGCCGCAAAATTTTCCTTTTCTTCTTTCAAAGAAGACATAATTTTGGTTCTTAGATGCAAGAGATAAAAGAACAGAAAGAAAGGAAAAAGAAAAAGAAAAGAAAAAAGGATGGAGATGGAATGTTATAAGGGACAGCTGGCAGTTGCAAGGCATGCAATTTTCTTTCCTTTTTTTTTCTTTTGTTTTTGTTTTATTTTTTTTTTATTATTATTTTTTTAGAATGGAAAAACAGAAAAAATAATAAATAACAAAGAAAATGTTACCAAAAAAAGAAAAATCGAGGGATATATTAGTAATAACAAATTTTTTTCTTTGATTTTTCTTTTTTGATATTTATTTTTTATTTCATACTTTTCTTCAATTATAATTTTCTCTCTCCAAATTTATCTTTTGATTACATTATTTTACATAATAAATTCAAGTAAAAATATTTGATAATTAAGAAATATTTATCATTATTAAAAGTAAATCAATACTTTTAATTTTGTAAAAATAAAATATAGGGACACGTATCAAGTGCACCGAATTTGCTAGTTTATATTAATTTCTATTGTTAACAATTATTTATTACTTAGAAAAATAAAATAAACATTTTGAACAATCATTTTCTTATTTTGATTGGGGGGTTAATATTCACAATTTTCATTTATGTGGATCCTAAATTAAAAAGAAAAAAAAAAGTTCAAGTGGAGAAAAAAGAAAAAAACAAAACACAAAATAGCATTTAATTTAAAAAAAAAAAAACTAACCAAGGATATATTTGTAATTTTGTATATAATAACCCTTAATCCGTTCTATCAAACATGATACTAACAACTAATTGAAATTGAACAACCCTGCCGAACAAAATATTAGTGATGCTAAATATTATAATCTCTATTGGGCCCAATTGTGGTATTTAGGCTAAATACCCTATCAAACACTCCCAACAAGCAACTACTATTAGTTGTAGGTATTAAACAAGACCTAGACACGTGTGTGTGTGTGTGTGTATATATATAGAGAGAGAGATTACCATAATCTAATTAATTGGCCCCGTTTGATATTTATAATTACACCAGAATATGGTATTTGACATTCCATAATTCAATATTTCATATGCCACATTATAGTTGCGAATCGGCCCAGAGTTAACTTCAAGCTTGCACTGTCGAGAGATTTGGGAATTTCATGAGTCTCCTTTGGGCTGGTGAGATTGGAAAATTCCCTTCAGCTTTTAATTTATTGTTCATCAGTGTTTTGCATAATTGTCCCTGAAAACTAAAGGTCTAATTACACATGTATCCTTTAGCCCATACCTTCTTCTTTTATTTATTTTACATAATTGGGCAAGGTTCAAATTCCCAAACATGGGGATATAAATGTAATTTCTTCTTCAATTTAAAAATAATCCTTCGCAACAAACGGTAGAGGGGGATTATGGAATTTTATTACATTCCAAATAATAGACTCTATCATGTAGAATTTTAGGGGCATGTGAATCCATGAGAAATGCATGTGGGCCAATCTATGGTATTTGTGGAAACCATGTATTAAACGGGACCTAGAATGTTGCAAACGGATAATGAGCTTGGGAGGTGGATTTTTCAAAGTCAATGAGTTACTTATAAAAATATATGCTTATAAGTGAAGTGAATTACGGTGAGAATATCATTAATTAAATTATTCAAAAGTGCTTTACAAGTTATTAGAAGGTTGATCTATTCAAAGAGGTTAGCATATAGCGTCCGATGCAAAATTTAGGTTCCCCGGATTTCTTTCCCATAGAAACTGTCCTAATTAGCCCCTTCCCAATATCTTCACTCTCAATTCTTATGTTTGTCCCTCTTTTATAATTATAATAGTAACGTGAAATTACATTCCTTAGCCCTTTGGTCCATATCCATTAATTTTGAAAATGGATTAAAAATAAAATAATATATATATATATATAAATAGATACAATTACGATCGAATTAATAGGGCAGTGTATTACCCTTAGGAAGTTAATTATAATATATAAATTTGTGTATTGATGCATATCCATTAACACCATAGGGTGGCATAGTAACAATATGGCCGAGGGCTTGACTCAATCAAGGTATTATTTTACCAATATTAATACTATAAAAAATATAATACGTGAGACAAAAAATTATGTGATAAAGTAAAAATGTCACTAATTCTATATAAAAAGTGGCAAAAAATTATATCTTGTCACAATAAATGATTTTAACAAATTTAATAGTGACAAAAATGTATCAATATTGTCACTAGTGACTATTAGTGTCACATATATTGTGACTACCTAGTGACGAGATTCTGTCACAAACTAGAAAGTTGTTATAAAAATTAATTACAAGTTTTGTCACAACACACAAGAGCTATTATTCATACATATTTTACTCATGTTTTAAATCTGTTAGAGATTTGTCAAAGATCCATCACAGATATTCATCTATTTTTAATGAAATCTTATCTGTTGCAAATTTTTTGTTAGTGAAGATGCATTTCTTGTAGTGTAATAGTTATGTTGACTATTGAAAATTTAACTATTCCAGTGTTTGACTTTTATTATATGCGTCTAAGTTGTTATTTTCAATTAATTAATTTGATCTGTATTATTATGATATTAGCTAGTTGGCGGGAACATAATAATTTTAATGGACGTTGGATTTAATTTTTAGATTTTAATAATCTTTTAGTTGTAATTCAAATTGCGTTGGGTTGGAACATGAACAAAATAATTCGATCAAGTTAGATATATTATTGATTTAACCTAAACCCAACTCGATATTCTACGAGTTAGGTTAGGATTGAAGATGTCAAATGACACATGAAATTGTTTTATGTTTAAATTTGAATTTTTATATTATACTGATACAAATTCGACTAGAACCCACCCAATTCATTCCAATCCGATCCATCCCAATTAACACCTCTACTGAAAAGAAACCCAAAACAGTTTGATAATATATGTGATTTAATTTGCTTGGAAACAGTCAAATACCTTGAATGGCAAAACTAAGTTTAGACTTGATCGACTTGATTTAATTAACAAAGTCAAAATATATCGATATACATCTCTTGCATTGTCAGAGACGTTTACTAATAGAGATGCATAGTATATCACACGTCATACCTTAACAAGGCCTCAAGTTACAATACTGGCACTCCGAAATTTGAATTTGTACTTAGAAAAAATAGGTCGACCAATTGCCAACTTGATACATATGATGTGATTAATTAGCTGGCTATATAACATGCATTCATACTATTACGTTTAATTTGTCGTTACTTAGCTCTTTGCCTATATAGATGCATGGAATGGAATTGTTCGAACACAAGGAGGAGTACGACTAGATAGTAAAGGAAAAGGAAAGCAATAATGGGTTTTTCTTATTTGTATTGCGTGCAAATCATATGCTTTGTTCTACTTGTTCTAGCTGAATCAATATTATCTCAAAATACTACATGTTCATTTGAATATCTGTATCACTTTGGAGATGGAGTCACAGACATTGGCAACTCAATTCGAGTTCTTCCTTGGGGGCCTTTTCTTCCAGCAGCACATTTGCCTTATGGTAAAACTTTTCCGGGTCGGCCTACTGGTCGTTGGTCTGATGGTCTTATTGACTTTGACTTTGCAGGTATATTAGAATATAACGTGTTACCCATAGTTAACATTATTGTCTTTATGTGCAACATCTATAAATAAGCCAAAAATTATTTGACAACAAATCTAATTTTTTCGTTGAATCTTATGATTTGCAGCTAGAGATTCCGGATTTCCAGGTATTACACCTTATTTGTCAAGGAATTCTAGTTCTAGTAAAGGAGTCATCTTTTCGGTGGCCAGAAGCCCAGTGCTTGATCATAAATTTTTCAAATCAAGGGGTGTTAAAATTCCACCTTATGCTATTCCACTTCACGTTCAACTAAGTTGGTTTAAGACTCACCTTAGATCCAAATGCGCAACACGGAAAGGTTGGTAAAATAATAAAAAATGATGTACCATTATTTTACAAGTACATATGAATTATCTGAGTAAAACACTTAATAATTTGGTTTTGAATTACGTTAGAGTGTGCCAAGAGGCTACGAAAGTCTCTTATATTGATGGGAGACATTGAGGGCAATGACATCGGTTATGCACTCGCCCAAGGCAAATCCATTAAAGAAGTGGAGACCTATGTGCCTTATGTAGTGCGGGCCCTCATCAAGGCTATAAGAGTAATTACCTATGTCCAAATTCATTGTGTTACTACACAATATTTTACTCTTGACATAACCTAATGGTATATTTCGATAACATGATTCTTTTAAATAATGCAGAAGCTGATTAAGATGGGAGCCAAGGTTGTTATAATTCCTGGAAATGCTCCCATTGGGTGCTATCCATATATTCTAACTGCATTACCTAGCAATGATTCTGCAGCCTATGATGACTTAGGATGCTTGAAGAGTGTGAATGATCTTATCAAGTTAAAAAACAATTATCTTCAACAAGCTGTTAACAATCTCAGTAGAAAATTTCCTAATGTTACTTTGTCATATAGCCCATTTGACGAAGGTGTGCGAGCTGCTCTCACTGAGGCATCTGTTTTTAACGGCAAGTGTTACTTTTTATCCTATGAGTATCAGAATTTTCCATTGTTTTTTGGAAATATTGGCAATATGAACTAATTATATATATTAATCTTTGCGCACGTAATAGACTCTCATGAAAATGTGGCGTTGAAAGCTTGCTGCGGTATAGGAGGGCGATATAACTATGACCGCAATAGATTTTGTGGAAGACCAGGAGTGCCAGTTTGCTCTAATCCTGATCAATACATCTTCTGGGATGGTTTACACTTGACACAACAGGCTTACTTCCGTGTTGAGCAAATTCTGTTTGCGCCGACTAGTTCAACGCTTAATTGCCCAACATAATTAAGTGCTTTTAGGTGAAGAGGACATGATCCGAGACAGAAAATTTGGGGGTGGCAATGGAATTAGTTTTAAGGTCGAAGTCGTACGTACCATGGAAAGAAAATGTCAATTTCTTTTTGTTTTTCAGCTATTGTGGCTTATGCGAATAAAGTTGGTCACTCGTAGAAGAATTATAACCAGAAAGGTTATGATTCTGAGACCCACTAATATATATTATGTTTGTGCATTGCGTAGTAGTTGTTATCTGGTGTATTTATATTCATAAAGAATAATATAATTGTTTGTACTATATTAAATATTAATATATTAATAATTAGAATATATTCACCATTTGCCATAAAAGAAAATATGAATATTCATTATATATATTTTGCACCTGGACTTACTCTTCGATTTCAAGTTAGATGTCGAATACTTTCTTTTCCTTTTTTTTTTTTTTTTAAAGAATATATTTAATCTTAATAGGGTTTCTCACAATTATTTAAAACGTTTATCAACATATATTATAAAAAGGTAAAAAGAAAGAAAAAAAAAAAAAAAAAAAAGAAAAAGTTGCACATTGAAATTAGAGAGTAGACCTGCGTTATAAATACATTAATCACGACGCCAAGGATATAATAGTAGGAAACGAAACTGCTAATATTATATTCATAAAAATAAAAAATATTAATCAGTATTTTATAATAGATTGCATAATCAATTTTTTAAACTATAAAAGAAAATTGATATGTGCTAGTAATGATAGTGGCGTGATCTTTGAAAAACTTAATGAATAACAAACTATCAATTTAAATTCATTTACCTCAATAAGTTCAACCATATTTGATCTTACATATCTTCGATTAATATATTTTCAGATAGCATATATGTTATTGCCGAATATGTAATATAGATGTGTCTATAAATTGTCATTACTTTATAGTTTATAGTTGGGAAGTCACACCAGAAGGCCTAATTAAAAAAAAGAATAATAAATAAATAAAATATTACACTCTCGACTCATTTACTTTTGGGGATGAGATATATATGTGATAGATAAAATGAGTTATTAAAGGATGATTGTGATTATTTTATCCAAATAATGTCATGTTTATTTTGATTGATTATTTAAGGGATATTGAAATATATTTTTATATTATAATTATTTTGATAAATTAAATAATTCAAGGAAATACATAATTCCTAAAATATCCTTTCTAATTTTTTTCCCTTTTCTTGTTTGTGTTATTCTTCCTTTTATTTCCTTTTTAGAAAGAAGATTGAAGCAATTTAGTGGGTTCTTTTATCACACCTATATAAGTGTGATTACATATTGCAAAAATTGATGATTTAGTGCCACCTAATAAAGAATGATGGGCTACAATCTATTAAAGTAAATAAATGATTTGGTTTGACAAATTATCTATTTCACCTAATACCACTTGATCATAGAAAATAAACAAGCTACACGATACAAAGTGAAAATTACATCATGCTGACATGACTCGTCTGCAATGCAAACAACCAATAAATTAATGCTTTTAGCTAGCAACTAATGCTATATTTAAAAAAAAAAAAAAAAAAGGGGAAAACAGGTTAATGCTTTTAGCAACTAAAGTTATCATAATTTTGCTGAATTATAAAGCAAGCCCAACAACCCATTCTCTTGCCCACATACATATTGTAGTTGACCCCTAGAAGTTTACGTACTGCCCATTTTTCTTGTTACTCTCAATTAACATCATGGCCGAAGAAGCACGAGCTCAGATAGATGTATGGAAATACGCTCATGGTTTTGATGCAATAAGAGTAGTGAAATGCGCGATAGAGCTAGGAATACCTGATGCCTTAGAAAGTCGGGGTAGCCCCATGACACTTTCTGAGCTATCCGTAGCGGTGGGTTGCTCCGAAATTGCTCTATACCGCATCATGCGTTTCTTAACCCACAATGGCATATTTAGAAAGAAAATAATTAGCCAGGATCCTCTATTATTTCACTATTCTCAAACTCCACTCTCTCATCTTCTCACAACAGATAATATGGGCCTTTTTGTACTTGCACAGGCAGGTCCTTCAGATAAACAGTTTGGATTAACTGCAAAAGATTTAAGAGCTGGAAAAGGTTCTGGTTTGATGCCTACAACTGATGAGATGACGGTATGGAACCCACAAGTAGACGAAGCTTATGAAAAGCTGTGTAGGGATTTTATGGCGAGCCACGGTAGGGTGGGGGCATCAACAGTTATTAATAATTGTCCTGAGGTTTTTCAAGAAATTGAGTCGTTGGTGGATGTTGGTGGTAACAATGGTACGGCTATCGGAATGTTTGTTAAGGCTTTTCCTTGGATTCGTGGGATTAATTTTGATCTTCCTCAAGTGGTGTGTGGTGCTCCCGCCATTGAAGGGGTCATGCATGTTGGTGGAGACATGTTTGAAAACATTCCCAAAGCTGATGCAGTTATGCTTATGGTATGCCTCTCTATTAATTAATAGCACCTTGAACATACGAAAAGAAGAATGTTTGGTACCTTATTAAAAAGCATAGATTAATTAAACCATTTCATTCAAAAATCTCGAAAAACTTTATGCAGATATGTTCATGATAGTCTATTTATTGATACTAGCATTCAGTGACCACTCGGGACGTATACGTTTCGTAGTATGAGTTGCCAATTTATGTGCATATATTATTATATGACTGTATACTGTATACATATATAAAGCTGTACATGAATATTTGTTTATTTTGTAAAATAGTCAGTATTGCACGATTGGAGCGATGAGATTTGCATAGAAATCCTCAAGAAATGTAAAGAAGCTATACCTGCAAACACGGGGAAAGTGATCATTTATGAAGTTGTGATAGATGAGGAAGGAGAAGAAGATGAGTACACAGGTGCACGTTTGCAGACGGATATGGTGGTCATGATGGCGACTATCAATGGAAAAGAGAGGACTGGTAAGGAATGGACAAAGCTTCTCAATGCAAGTGGCTTTAGCAAATACACTATCAAACGTTTGAAAGCTGTTGAATCAATAATTGAGGCCTTTCCTTGAAGCAGTTTGTCCCAAATGTGATCTGCTTTTCCTTGCAGCAGTAACTTGTTTGGTGATTGGTTGTCAATATCAGTGTCTTGTATTACTTTTGGAGAGTGCTTTCAGGTGAGTGAGTGAGACTAAGTTGTTCAATTATTACAAGTCCCATGGTTTGTTCTATTATAGTGGAAAAATGGAGTTTTTCATCGCAAGTAATTAATTTCATTTCAAATAATTGAAAATGAATAGTGTTATATTTGTTTATTTGAAAATGAATAGTGTTATATCTAGTTTTAATTCGATTATTAGATTAATCATCAACAAAAATTGTACACGACCTACACCAGTGAAATGCATTTTTTTCATAAAACCGGATTGTGGTATTTAAACATATCCATATATACTATTACTTGTAGCACACTTGATAGATGCTTGTGTTAAATTCTTGTTTTATAAATTTAAAAATATTTATATATTTTTAAATAATAGTATATTTTTGCAATTACAAAAATATTTGTACTTAAATTTGTTTGCATTACAAAATCAATAAACTTTGACAACCCAAAAATTAACAACCATGATTAAAGTAGTAGTTAATTATTCAAAATTAACAATTTTAGTGTACGTGAAAGCCATTACCCAAAATTAACAAGATAAAAACTCATTTGCCGTTGCGTATACCAAAGTAAAGATATTTACTGTGGCTATGTTGTTATAGTGGATTTTTCACAATACTCACTAGAATTACGTATCATTCTCGTACATGGTGTAACAAATGACTTTCACCACACCATTACCTATTAACACCAACTTTCAATTATGATAATTGTTCAAATTTCTTGTAATGAATATGTAAAATGACCCAGTTGAAAGATAAAAATTAGGAGAATAAAATTAGAAAGAGAGAAAATAATAAAATCTAAAAGAATGAAATAGAGAAAAAAAGAAAATATTGAAAAGAAAAAGTTTGTCCTTCAAATATTGAAAAGAAATCACTGGCAACTTTTACTATTTTTTTTTTTTTTAAAAATAGAATCAAATTTTAATACGTGAGCATGACCTATGTAGTCATTGATATATTAAAAAAAAAGGAAAAAAGAAAAGAAATCAGCCTATAACCAGAAATTATTGCTCAATTCGTTATTTTTACATGATGTGATAAATATTTATATAATCCTTTTTCATAATAAATTGCTAGCATTATATATATATATATTCAATCGTTTGGTAAACCAATTAAATTTTTAAATAATTGAATAATTTTTATAGATTTTCAATGAAGTAAGTTACTAGTTAAAATCTAATAATTTGCACTGAAGTGAAAATATAAAAAATTATTTGAATATTTATATTTAAATTAAATTGAATGAGAATTAATGTAGGGTACGTGGCTTTTTATTTATTTTCTGACAGGAACAGGCCAAACTTGCGAATCAATGATTATATTACGAAAAGAATTTTTCTTAAAAAAAAAAAAAAAAAGGATTACCAGATTTACACAATATCCAAATTATTTTTTGTACGGTGATATAATGGGACTAAAATTGGCTATTAATTAAGAAAAGTTCGATACTGAACTTGATAAACACTTAATATTTTTGGATTTGACATGTGATTCCCAAAAATTTTCTGAAAATGTTATCGTCTCATTTAGAATAATTTTAGCAACTACAGTTATCATAATCTTGCCAAATATAAAGCAAGCCCCGCAGCCTATTCTCTTGCCCACACACACCTTGTAGTTGCTCCCTAAAAGTTTACAACTGCCTATTTTTCTTGTTACTCTTAATTAAACCCATGGCCGAAGAAGCACGAGCTCAAATAGATGCATGGAAATACGCTTATGGCTTCGATGCAATAAGAGTGGTGAAATGCGCGATAGAGCTAGAAATACCCGATGTCTTAGAAAGCCATGGTAGCCCCATGACACTTTCTGAGCTATCCTCAGCTGTGGGTTGCCCTGAAAGTGCTCTCTATCGCATCATGCGTTTCTTAACTCACAATGGCATATTTAGAAAGAAAATAATTAGCCAGGATCCTCTATTATTTCACTATTCTCAAACTCCACTTTCTCATCTTCTCACAAGAGATAATATGGGCCTTTTTGTACTTGCACAGGCAGGTCCTTCAGGAAAACAGTTTGGATTAACTGCAAAAGATTTAAGAGCTGGAAAAGGTTCTGGTTTGATGCCTACAACTGCTGAGATGACGGTATGGAACCCAAGAGTAGACGAAGATTTTGAAAAGCTGTTCAGGGATTATATGGCGAGACATGGTAAGGTGGTGGCATCAACAGTTATTAATAACTGTCCTGAGGTTTTTGGAGAGATTGAGTCTTTGGTGGATGTTGGTGGAAACGATGGTACGGCTATTGGTATGTTTGTTAAGGCTTTTCCTTGGATTCAAGGAATTAATTTTGATCTTCCTCGAGTGGTGAGCAGTGCTCCAGCCATTGAAGGGGTCATGCATGTTGGTGGAGACATGTTCGAAAGCATTCCAAAAGCTAATGCAGTTATGCTCATGGTACGTTTGTTTATTAATATAGCACCGTGTACATACTCAGATGAGTATGTAGGCGTTTAATATGCTAAAGTAATTTTTTTTCTTTTTTCTTTTTTTGGTAAGATAATGCTAAAGTAATTAACAAATGTGTGTATTGGTATAATTGTGTGACCATATAGTAGGAGCCAGTGGCTTGTGAATCATCGTATGGTAGTAAGTTAAGCTATAAGTGGTAGAAATTTCATTTTAGGAAGATCATATGATAACACTCACAAAAAAGAAGAATTTTTGGAAATTTATTAAAGAGCATAGATTAATTAAATCATTTCATTCAAAAGTCTCAAAAAATTATGCAGTATGTTCATGATAGTTTGTTTATTGATACAAGCATTCAGTGACCACTTGATACATACACATTTAGTAATATGAGTCTTATAACGATGGCAACAAGAAATTGAGAAAGTATAAACAAACGACACAAGAATTTATGTGGTTCGCCCAAATCAGGCTTCATTCATGGACAGGGGAGAATATTTCACTAGATTGTTGGACGTGTCATAAGGATATTACAAAGGACTCTCAAACCATAAGAAGAATTCTGAAAGTTCACTAAAAAATTTCACATAAAATCCTTTTCATCAAATCCATAACATGAAAAAGTTACAAAAATAAAAGTGTCATTGAGCTGGGGCTCAAACATTTCGTGCAGGGGTGCAAAATATTCTGTCCAAACTTGTGAATCCAATAACCTCTATGTGGGGGTGCAAAATTGTCAATATGGATGAGCTTTTGAGTCACAATTCCAACAATGAGTAACCAATTTATGTGCGTATATGATCATGTGATTGTATAGTGGCATTGGTAGATTGTGATCACTTATCCATCAATAGTTGCTTTATATATATATATATATATATAGCTATGACATCTAAAATGATAGTACCGTTATAGGAGTATTTTATGAAAATAAACAAAGAAAAAGGTTACCAATCTAGGTAACCACTATCGAAAAGCTTTCTTATGATGATGATATATGAATATTTGTTTATTTTGTCTGATAGTCAATATTGCACGATTGGAGTGATGAAATATGTATAGAAATTCTCAAGAAATGTAAAGAAGCTATACCCGCGAACATGGGGAAAGTAATTATTGTTGAAGTTGTGATTGATGAGGAAGGAGAAGAAGATGAGTACACGGGTGCACGTTTGCAGATGGATATGGTGATCATGAGGGCGACCATCAATGGAAAAGAGAGGACTGGTAAGGAATGGGCAAAACTTCTTAATGCAAGTGGCTTTAGCAAATACACCATCAAACATATGAGAGCTATTGTATCAGTCATTGAGGCCTATCCTTGAAGGAGTTTGTCCTAATCTGGTTTATATTTTCTTGCATCAATAACTTGTTTGGTAGTTGTTTTTAAAGATCAGTGTCTTATATTTATGTTTGAAGAGTGCTTTCAAGTGAGTGAGTGAGAATAAATTATTCTATTATTATAATTGCATGGTCTGTTCTATGTATTATAATGGAAAAATGGAGTGTTCCATCATATGTAATTTCATTTCAAATCATGTGGAGTATTTTATTATAATCACGTACAAATGTGATAAGTGGAGCCAATCACATGAGGACTCGATGCAACCAACAATACAATAAATAAATAAATTAATGACAATTATTAAGCGATGACATGAAATTTTTTTTTAATTAATTATACATCATGGGTGAAATTAAGGTTACTTTTTATCATAATAATAACAACAAATTTAATAGCAGTAAAGATTGAGTTTAAATTACTACTATTGACAATTATCTAGTGACACACGTAATTAAAAATGTTGTCATAAATTATATTATTACAATTTTTGTAATTAGGTTATCGTTATATATATATATGCATTACCAATTGTGAATAATAAAAATAAGAATACTACTTTTTGTCAATGTTAAACTATACATTGTGATAAAATAAAAATTATTTTAACTTAAACATGATCATTATTGATAAAAAGAAAATTCAATATTATTTAATCATACTATCGTGACAATTACTTTCATATTGTTGCATTACGAAAAATAAAATGCCTATTTTAAAATTGAGGAAAACGTCGCAACAACTGGACGTGTTACAATTGGGCCACAACATAAGAAATGTATAGTACATGTTGAGGACAAGAAAATTATACTATGAATTCTGTTATATCAAGTTTTATAACAAAGTACTATGTATCTAGTTTTAATTCGATTAGTAGACTAACCATCAACATAAATTGTATACGACCTACACTAATGGA
>JACFYI010003479.1:608885-629542 GCA_014898755.1 Handroanthus guayacan | reverse complement strand
CGGCGATTAGCCGCGGCCGCCTCCCATCCATCGTCCTCTGGGGCCCACCCGGAACAGGTAAAACCTCCATTGCTAAAGCCATTGTGAGCTCTTGTGGATCTTCGGTCTACAAATTCGTGTCTTTATCCGCCGTGACCTGCGGCGTTAAGGATGTTAGAGACGCCGTGGAGGCGGCGAGGAAATTGAAACTCAAATCCAACAAAAGAACAGTCCTTTTTCTTGATGAAGTTCATAGGTTTAACAAAGCTCAACAAGATTCATTTCTCCCTGTAATTGAAGATGGAAGCATAGTTTTCATAGGGGCCACCACAGAGAACCCTTCATTCCATTTAGTCACACCATTGTTGTCCCGCTGCAGAGTTTTAACTCTCAATCCATTGAAGCCCGATCATCTAATAACTCTTGCGAAACGAGCTGTTTCTGATGTGGATAGAGGATTGGCTGCTAGTCTAAAAGGGATTGCTAGATTTGAAGTGAATGATGATGCTTTAGAATTTTTATCATTACATTGTGATGGTGATGCTCGTGTGGGACTAAACGCCCTTGAAATCGCAGCAACAACTGCAGCTGCAAAAATGAAAGAACCTAATGTATTTGGTGATTCCTCCCTTGTAGTCGTTGTGGATGATGTTAAAGAAGCATTGCAATGCAAGCATTTGGCTTATGATAGGGCTGGGGAGGAGCATTATAACCTCATAAGCGCGCTTCACAAGTCAATGAGGGGAAGTGATGCCGATGCTGCAATATATTGGCTTGCTAGAATGCTTGAAGGAGGCGAAGAGCCGCTCTATATTGCACGTCGGTTGGTAAGGTTTGCGAGTGAAGATGTTGGTTTGGCCGATCCACAAGCTCTAACGCAGGCCGTTTCTTGTTATCAAGCTTGTCATTTTATTGGGATGCCCGAGTGCAATGTGATTCTTGCTCAGTGTGTCGCCTACTTGGCTTTGGCTCCTAAGTCGGTTGCTGTGTATCGAGCTTTTGGGGCTGCACAGAAGGTGGTGAAGGACTCGGTGGGACAGAATGAACCTGTTCCTCTCCATCTTAGGAATGCGCCTACTAAGCTAATGAAGGATCTTGGTTACGGAAAGGAGTATATATATCCTCCAGATAATCCTAACTCGTCACAACAGTATTTGCCTCCTTCTCTTGAAGGTTACAAGTTCCTTGATTGGCCGTAGAAATTTGATGGTGTCGAGTTCGTTTCAGACCGAAGTTGTATTTATTTTGTTAGTCTATGACTTCCTGTTGCTCAATATGTGGTCTTGTTTCAGAGAGGAAGAACTTGGCCTTAAAAATTAAGATATGACTAGTTCATCTGCAAGCATGAGCTCCATAATAAAGATCCGAAGTAGTGAACTGAAACACAGAAATATCAAGCATGCAAAACTTGATGGTTTTTCTGCATGCGTAAATGTGGTTGAGAAAGTGATATGGCTCAGGGTCTAGGAATTTGATTAATAAATGCAAGCAATGTGAACAAAACTACATGAAGCCTAAGCGGTCAAGATCCTTTATTCCAAATTGATGTTTCATTTTTTATTCCACGTGTTAATATCAGTATTAGCACAATCATGCAAACTTGAGCAATATGCCTATTTTATGTCTTTGCTCTATGGATGGCTAAACTAAAGTGCAATTGAGTAGAGTTTGGAAGAGATGTTTAAATCTGACCATATATGTTAGGCTCAAGCTATACAAGCTCTATTTGTTTAAGTAAAAGTAAAACTCCAGTTCAGAGACGATACATGAGCTCTCAATTACTCTTAAGTTCGAACTCCAACGTCTAATACACTAGAATGATAAATATGACTTGACATCTCATGAGCTACTCGAGCTTAAATATTCATAAGCTGCAACCTGCATATATGGCAAATATATATACAGACATGCAAGCCCAGATGCAAACTCCTCAAGGTAACGTCAGAACACGATATAGCACCACTTTCTCCAGTCAAGCTAGCTCGAGCTCCGCACTTCACAACCCAACTCTTCTCAAGATGACCATTAGTTGAATGATTCTACATGCAGATTGTTCAAATTTTCCAATTTCAATAACTCCAGCTCTCCAAACAGGTCCCCTTTAATTATCTGACCCCATCACACACGTGCGTCAGGTTACTTATTTCGTACAAAAAGGATTGCCTATTGCACCATCCCAAAATAGCGACATGAGTTCCCTTTATCACAGAAATATCGTTGCCCACAAACAAAAGACAAGGACCGAAGAAATAACTTGAGAAAGAACCCATTCCCCACGTTAGTATGTTACTTTGCCAGTCAGATTGTCAGATCAAGACAGCTATGATACACTAAAGCCATCAAATGATGGCAACAGAAACAAATTGAAATAATCACTTAAAAAGACAGAAGCCTTCCCATCTAAACTGATAACTAGCAGTAGAACAAGAAGTTTCTGACCTATAAACATTTCTAGCAAGCTCATACTAACAAGTATGAATCAAAATATCGTGCACCAAGTGATGGTGATGCATAACTCCTCAAACTTTCTTTTGCCGCGGAGTTAGCCCATCACAGTAAGCAACAGATTTCAATTCGACTGATTCTCATTGATTTTTTGAAAAAAAAAAGAAAAAAAAATGTAGTTTATGGAATAAAATTTTCAAAAGAGCAGCTACTACTAAATATATATATATATATATACACACGGCTGAACAATCATGAACTGCCAGCAATCTCTGCTGCACGTTGCCTCATCATTTCCATTACAGCAGCCCTTCGTCGTGAATCTGACTGCTGCTGTAGCCTTCTCATATGCTCCCTCAAATCTCTGCATAAAAAACACGAGATTTTTTACATTAAGTTTCTGCAGCAGTACTAATAGTTTATGGGAAGGAACGGTGATGGAGAGAACTGTTTGTCAAAGAAGATCTATCATCACACACCTGCAACGCGGCACGTGGCATTCAGATTCTTTGCATGCCCGTGCATGAAGCTGAAGAAGGTACCACATTTTCTTACACAAAGGACAACCTCCAGAAGCACGTATTTTGCACAGCATGCCATGGCGGAAAAGTCCCTTCACTTTGCGACAATTTGGATACTGGCAATGTGGAGACCGACACTGAGAAGCATGAACCAGGAGATCAAGCATTTTCCTCAGCTGCAAACAGAACCAAGAAAATCGTGTCACAAAATCTGAGCAAAGATTCAATGCTTCTACGGAATGATCATCATGCAGAAAAACACATAAGCATATAAGCATTTCCACTTGCGGATTTCATGATTCTTCAAGGACTTCCAAGAATTTATCTTAATCTAAAGATAAATCATCTTAAAGATCAGAACAATCACCCTGTTATCTTTAATGTGATATTTAATCAACTAATTTAATGGGATATCGAGATTTCAAGCATTTGAGAGCTGTAGTAGATGAGTAGTTACACTTTTTTATGCACCTCAAATAATAATGCTTGAGTCATAAGCCAGAGAGAAGTTACAGAAGTACGGAAGTGACAGAGAAGTCAAGCTTCTTTGCCAAGGGACTGAACTATCTGCTCTATCTAATACTGAACTTCATTTTATAACCTCTTTCATTTAGGAATAAAAGGGGATGACGAACAATAAAAAGGCAGACAAGAAAGTACAAATATACACGATTAGCAAATAAAGAACATAGAAAATGTCAAATACATGAAAAGAAGTAACGCTCCCTACCTGCATAACTCGTAACTGCCTAGCCTCTTTGTTCTGTGCATCGTGATCATTGGACTGATGATTAGTTAACTTATGAGGATGATCTATTCCTCCATTCTTCTGGTAACAGGCATTGCATACATCGTAATCCGGGCATGTCTCACAGCGCCAACCTTGCCCAGCTTCTACATCGAGGTTGCATACAGCGCATGTTGTCACAAAAGCTGGGGCAGTAGGATTGTGAAGATGATAGAGGACCATCATTGAGGAATGTTTAGCTCGACGAAGAGTATCATACTGATAATGGTTCCCTTGACAAAGGCTAAGAAATGCTTGTCTTGTGTCAAAGAATTCACTCTCAAGGATTTCACTATCCTTGGTATCATCAGGGACTCCAGTTATTTCCACCTGCAGGTTCATAAGCTTCTTACTCCAAATGATGAATTTATGTATAACACATGGAGAGAAGCATGAGTACAAAAAGCCATGCCAGCCATGTTGGCCAATATTATCTCCTATGGACTTACAGGAGCGAGTATATGCTTGTCCTTTTGGTTGATAGGATGCCGTTCCCTGTCCTCGCGTTTTCGCTCAGCATCGTAGCACCTGAAAAAGAAAATAGGTGTGATTCACTGGCCCAATTTACAGCATGCTATTGATACTGTACATGATTGATGAAGCCTAGATATGTTCATTGGCTCCAAAGAGTAGGAGGTTCGTATATGAATCTCTGGATGATCTTGCAAGCAACAAATTACTTATAAACAGTACGTTGAACCAACTGGATAGCATGAAAGAAAAACTAGAAAAACATTACAAGGCAGAGTAAAACAGGTAGCATAAAATTGCCAGAAATAGAGCACTGCTCTGGGGCAATGAAATAAAGACCAGTATGTTTAACTACAATAAGGCAAAAATTGGTAGAATCGTACTTGTCACAGAGCTGAAAATTTTTGCACTGTTTGCAAACCCAACGATTCCCAGAAACCATTAGAGTGCAGCAATGTGAGCATGTGTGCTGTAAGTGAACCATGATAAAGTCTTCCTTCATCGGAGATATAGTCTCACCAAGCTGTGGAAACAAAGAAGTTATCTAAGCACCACCAAAAGGAAGTAAAAGGAGTAGTTCTACATTTTCACCGTGTTCAGAGAGAACCATAAAGTACGAAATAAAGATGGAGTTAGGCAGACCAAGTAATTTTTCATGATAACATAACCATAGTTTAGGCACATAAACAAAAATAAAGGGATCAAGACAACAAATTACTTTATGCATTAGCATCAAATCCTTTGATGCATTGGCAGAAAGATCAGTTTGGCCAGATGCTTTTAAAGCTCTTTTCGTAATGCTCTTCTTCATAATACCCTTCTTATTCGGTTTTCTACCATCACCTTCTTGTTGCAGTTGATAGAGGATGTCCTCTGCAGCACCAGGCCAATAATCTCCATCAAAATATGGCAACCGAGCTGCAGTTACCTTCGCTCTACGTTCACCGTTGGTAGTAAAAAAATGTTCATACAAATTAGTGAGTCCAACTACAACATTTTCCTTTGTAGCTTTACGTAACATGGCTAGATACCTGAAACAGAAGGAGAAAGTTTCAGGTAAATAATGGTATGCATTTGCACTCCTAATATAACAGTCTCACGATCGGACAGCCAACAAACATACCACTCCCGAAGTTTATCAGATTTCGGTGTCTTTTGAATTTCTGGGTGGCAATATAAAATGTAGTCTTCACCCTTCAATGGAGGGCAAGCCCATATATAGCAGCTTGTAAAACCACGCTTTTTGCAGGATTCCAAGTATCCAATCTGAAGCACAGATAAAAATATTAAAGGAAGTTGAAACTAATAAAGATAAGATAAAGATTTTCTTTACTAGATGGATCAAGCAGCAAAAAGACTGCGTAAGATGAATGGAGTCAGAAACTTGCCAAAATTTCATGGTAGACAAACGTCCTAAGAGCCTCTCCTGTCACTGTTTTGACCTCTGGCCTGAAATACTTAACCGAGTCCAAGTAAGAGAGGTAGACTCTGCGATTATTTGGCTGCTGACATTCAGATCCAAATTCTTGCACATACATGCCAAACAAGCATACTTCGACACCTTCAATTCTTTGAAACAATAGTATCACCTGAAAGATTAAATAGTTCAGATAGCATGTTGATGACAAAACCAATATACACTAGCAACCAAAGATCTTACATAAACTAGCTTTCCCGACTTTGCCCAAGGGGGTTTTGGGGGGCATTCTCACAAGATTGCTAACCCACTCATAAAATTTCTCAATACTAAGACAGGGTACTTAATAGATTGAATGTACTCATATATTCCACACCAAACAAAAAAAAGAAAGATCATAATAATAATAATAATAAATAATAAATAAATGAAGAACCTCCATTTATCTTCCAAAAGCAATGAAAAAATGGTAAGAGGTGGACTCACTCAGATTATAACTTCTCCAAATTTTTTCATATAGTATATATGTTAGGGTTAATTACACCTACACCCCATCCGAAATAGTGAAATTACCAACTCCTTTCCTCTTATTTCAAAAATTACCAACACCTCCCCTCCAAAAATTCTACGTTTACAGATAACAGAACCTCCCTTACTGTTAGGGTTTCTAACGGAAGTTGATGACATCAGCAAAAAAATTAAGTAAACTTCTTATTTTACCCTTGATACATGGACATTATAATTCGGTGAAGAAAATACCCTTTGTAAGATTTGTAACTTGGAGGGGGTACATGTAAGGATTTGTAACTTGGAGGGCAAATGTAAGAATTGTAAATTTCAGCATTTTCTTTAATGTTTTAAAATGAGGGTATATTTGTCATTTTACAATTTCTGTTTGGATGTCTAGACAGCATTTTCAGAGGGAAGGTGTTGCTAATTTCTGAAATAAGAGGGGAGGAGTTGGTAATTTCACTATTTCGGAGGGCATATATATGTAATTAATCCTATATGTTGAAACAAATGAATTATATCTGAAAGTGTGCCAACTAAGTCATCTTTCATAAGACATACCTTAGATTTATAAGGGAACTCTGTTGGATAATTTTCCTCCCGGAAAATTTCAAGAAAGCGTGGTTTTACTTCCAATTTTTTGTCCACTGATGACACCACTCTTACCACAAGTTCTTCTGCTCCAGGAACCTGGCAAAACGAATAATATTTATTGCCAAATCGATAAAATTCAAAAAGCAAAATACTCACTGTTAACTACACCAGTTATATACCCTTCAGCATTAGGAAACTAGAAATACAGGGAAGAAAATCCATGATTATCTGTCAAATTCAATCCAAGTACACATTGGAAAACAATTTGATCCAACAATAATAATTATGTTTGATACTGTTTCCAGCTGATATGCACAAATAACATTTGATAGGTCCAAATTCTAAATGTTAATAATTTTCAGTATAATGTTTGGTAATACATGTTTAAGTTCTCATATCTACAACTAGAACATAGAAATGCTCTTGTATAATTACTGAGATGAAAACAGAAACACAAATTTTAATAAGGCATAGTTGATTAATTTTAAAGCTAATAAACAAATAAATAAAAATACTAAATTGAAAGTCACACTTGTTAAAAAAATTTCAGAACTTAAATACTGTTAAACATTCTTATTAACCATAAAAGTATTAACACTGCCGAGTTAGTCTTTGAGGTTGCAAAGAGGAACTTCTAGGCAGGTCCCATAAAGTATCAGTATGTTACCTTCAGTGTCTCTGCAACACACGTGTTATAAATCAAAATTGATGAGAAATATATGTAAAGCAGCTAAATTTTGAACATGAAGATACACCTCACGCCAGAAACAAGTAAAGTTGAACCACCTCATCATAACTTTTGCCTTGAAGCCTTGCTCTATCCTCCCTCTCTTGCTTCAGCTTTGCAAGCAATCGTTCCTCCAAATGATCACTCAGATTTGTTCTAGGCAAATCCTTTGCTCCAAGAACAGCGCTCTGTGGTAATGGCAAACGTTCTCCTCTTTCAACTTCTGCTATATAACAATTTGGACATGTGTACTCAGCTTGTCCACCATCATTTCTTCTACCATTGAATAATGCACATATTTGGTGTTGCCAAGCTTCACACTTGTCACATTGAACCCACTGCAAAAGTAAATATTTAGTATCCTATGGGACTATTTTTCACAATAAAGCAACATTTGCAAATAGATGTGACATACCCATTCTTCAGTTTCCTCATCATTTTTCTTCTTTTCCACCCTTGCCTTTGGAATAGTCATTCCATCTACCGCAATGGTCTCTCCACGAGACTCATTATAACATGGAATGCAGAAGCAATGACGAGTTTCACCAGCTCCAAAGGTGTAATACATTGCATTTCTTTTTATGCGAGCGCCACAAGGTGTACAATAAATAGGTGGAGGTTCAAAGGTAAGCTTCTCAACTGCACACAGCTGGCAAGAATTTTCACTCATGGAATGCTCCATTGCTTGATTTCTTTCTGCTTTTGCTTTGCTCTGTGGAACAGAAGACAGACATGTTTCATCAGCGGAAGATGTTTAAAAAGCATATATGATACATCATGCTTTTCGGGAAGGAAGGTGAGGCATATACAAGTGGGATCAAATCCAAGAAATGCCACTTATCAAACAGATCTCCCCCACCAAAGAACCAAGAAATGACTAAACTCAAAAAGGTAACCGCATGTCAAATTCATAGTCTATGATTTGATAAAATTTTTTGAAGCTCTAAGGTGCTAACAGTAATTTTTTGAGGGGCCTAGCAATGGTAATGTATTGTGCAATACAAAAATGCAGCACAAGCGGCAATTACATTAAGCAGAAGAATAATTTAACCATTGTCCTAGTAAGATAGACAACGAGAACGAGTACACGACTTACCTGGCCTATCCACTGTCTAAGACCAATGATGTGCTGACGGACTTGTTCGGGGGAGAACAGTTCTATCATAGATACTCCCTTTATTTTTGACTTCCCAGACTTCGATGCATTCCCAGAAGGTACCGAAGTGCTTTCCAGCTTAGCCTGCCCCATTTCCTCCTCAGTCTTAATTACCTCCTGCCTAGCAGATCCAGCAGGGTTATTTGTTTCAACAGGATCTCCTTCAGAACTTTGGATGGAGGCATCATCCAATTTGTCCTTTTTCATTTCTCTATCTGGGGGACTCAATTGTCCAGCCCTTCCAGTGACCTCTGCTTTTACTTCTATAATTTCAGATTTCATTTGAATATTACAATCATGATGCTGTTCAGTATGCTGCGCATCCTGCATGGGATAACCATTTACAGTAGAAGGCAATGAAACAGACTGTTCAGTTTCAGAGACAAGAGACGGGGGGTCTTGTTCAACTTTAATGCGCTTAGTAGGTGGTTGATCTTCTGGAGTTTCAGCTACCACTCGACCCATCTTTGGAGTTGACTTTCCCGCAATTTCAGCATTATCATGGGAATTACAAGATCCATTTACTGAAGTAGGCAGCCCAGAATTGAAGTCAGAACGAGCAAGTGCCTTTAATTGTGCCTGTACAAAATTCTTGACAGGAATGCAAACAGGGCAGCTGGCATCCCGACAGCGCTTATGATGGTTGACTAGAACCCTCGTAGGACGGCAGCGTGGGTACGGACACTGAAAGACATCACACTCTTCCATGTGTTTCAACAGCTTCTGAACTGTTAAGCAGTTAGGATCATGACATTTCCCTTCTGGTGCAGGACACCGACGAGCATGCCTCAAAAACAACAGCCATTTCTGTTGGTTCTTAAACTGTCTTTCCGAAGTAATGTTATTAGATCGACATGCAGCACCGCTTGTGTTCAGAGGTTCTGCCGATCTGGAAGCATCTGATTGGCCAATCACTGATTCTGCTGAGGGTAAATTATTCTGTTGGGCTACATCTTGCCCATTTCTGTGATGAAATTCATCCTGCACATTTTTTACATGTACATCTTGGGACTTGGAATACTGACCACCGGCTGCTGCATCTGATTGGACGCCACCAGAAAGACCAGCAAAATCACTTTGAGGGTTAGAAACAAGTTGCTGAGGATGCAACAACTGTTGCATCTGCCCTGATGTTTGCGCTAGCGATGAACAGACATCCTGTGGACCAGATGAATGCAACAAAAGCTGAGATGATCCGGAATGGTCTCCTACAGAACTCTGTTCGAATTGATTCTGCATATCAGAATAAGGTGAGGAGTTGGTCACTTGTGAAGGGACCCCTTCATCTCGATGCTCCATCACAATCCCAGACTTGGCCTCGGAAACTATATTAGATGATAGCTGGGACTGACTGAAAGAATCAGTCTTTAGCAAAAGCTGATCTTGCATTAGTTTCTTTTGTTGAACTTGAAGCTGAGCAGGTTGATGGAGCTGAAATTGATGAGATGGATGTCGAAACTGTTGATATTGATGAGGTTGTACAAAATTTTCTTTTGCTGAATACTGTGATTGAAAATTCCTTCTTTCTGGTTGATCGATTGATTGAGGTTTCGTAGTTGCTACCTGTTGAGCAGAGTAAAAATTTGACTGATTATTAGTCATCAATGGATTAGTTGTTTTGGGCATCGGTATGGTATTCATGCTCTGGTTGTTCGTCATCGACCCAACAGCGGTCACAGGAGCATACGAGTTTCCAGACACTGAAGCATCAGCTGCACCAGTTCCATATCGATCACCTGTCCAGAAAAGTCGTGATCAGAATATAGCTTAAAAGCTCCACTAAGATCAAAATTTCAATATTATTGTACCTATTCAGAAAATCAAATGGAGAACAGAGGGTAGAGAGAAAAGAAAGTATGCCGTCAATAGTGAAGAGAAAATAACAAATACCCTGCATTACTGATCTTTGATGTTGGTCAAATTGTTGATGTAACGGTCTGGTGGAGTTTCCACACAATGTTCCTGTTAAATGCCCCTCAGTGGTTCCGGGATCATTCTTTGTAGGCATACTTTTTCCCAACATCCCCAACTCTCCATTTAAGGTCCCATTTGACAATCCAAAGGATTTCTGCTGCAATGTAGATCGGATTCCACCACCAGCGTTATGTAAGATATGACCATTTTGACCACCAGCATTCTGCTTTGGCAGCATAGGCTGTGATGCACTTGTAGATTCAACAGCAGGACATGCACCAACATTAATCAATGACTCTGCATTCATGAGCTTGTGGTGATTAGCATTACTATTCACGTCACTATTAGTAGAATTACTAATTCCAGGGGTCGGAATCATTTGACTTGTCATGCTCTGTACAGTCATGGACATCACCATGTTGTTTCCCCCAGTACTAGCTGAGAAAGCAGGTGACTGTTGATATCCACTGCCCAAAGCTCCTGGAAAAAAACAAGAGGACAAAAAAAAGTGAGACAAGTGAGTAATTCCAGAGTACCTATCCCATAGATGACAGACTACTACCAGATGAACAATAAGAACCACCATGCACACCCCCAGAAGGCCCATGGCGAGTTGGTAAGAAGCTCCCAGAATTAACAGAGGATGATGCAATTGTGTTGGAGCTATTCATGGGTACAGGAGAACTGTCCACAGATGATGTTCCAACCAGGCTTGAATTCCCAGTTTGCTGAAATCCAGGAGTTGGGATCATTGTACCAATAGAAGCAGAAGAATTAGCACGTGAAAACTGCTGGTTTTGATTAATCGTAGGAAGGCTCCTAATCAGAATGTGCAAACGAGATTCCAAAGTTT
Organism: Handroanthus guayacan; assembly: GCA_014898755.1. Taxonomy (NCBI): domain Eukaryota; kingdom Viridiplantae; phylum Streptophyta; class Magnoliopsida; order Lamiales; family Bignoniaceae; genus Handroanthus; species Handroanthus guayacan. The sequence continues at coordinate 618,168 of JACFYI010003479.1, read as the reverse complement.
CCAGGTTTAGATACTCCGCCTGACAAAAACAATGATACAATAAGAGGAATATGAATATTTAAAGGGCACAATCAAAAGTGTTTCACTAATATATGTAAGTAGTTTTTCTAAGAATTTTTCGAAACACCAATACGCATTCCCTGTCTAACTTGTTACAAATCACAGAACTCATGAAATAACAAAGAGGCAACCAGGAAATTCTTACACATGTAATGCACAAAAAGCATAAGTTATCGAGGAAAACAGTTGCATGAAAAAACAGAATGAAGTGATACCACACCTTTGTTGAAGCACTCTTGAACAAACCCTCTTCTAAGCGCCTCACTAAATCAATGATTTTCTCCTTAGGTACATCATGAGATGGTTGACGCCGCTGCATGAGAAAAGCACAGCTGCAGAAGAGAAAATCTAAACTTTAGCAGAAATCATCAAGCAGACACTTGTCGCATGAAAAATTTTATCAATTATATCATCCATAACAATCATTATCGGAAGCAGACACTTATTGCATGAAGAATTTTATCAAGTATATCGTCCATAACAATCATCATCAGAAGCATATCCCTGAAGGACATAACCAAGAAAAGGCCTTACATTTGTCCTTTCATATACGTGCGTGTTTTCCCCGTTTCTTCGTCCATAGTCAGGACATTACGATGAATAGTAGGATTTTGCATATGGCTAGACACAGGATTCCCATTTTGCCGTGAAAGCCCGGGCAACATAGTACCAGCTTGGTTGGGAACCTGCCCAGAGACCTGCCCTGAATGGTGCGTTTGAAGATTCATCTTTATTTTAGATCAATAAATATATTCTTCATATCATGAAATCAGACTTCCTGCAAGCAGACACAAAGACCATAATAAAATGGTTGGGGTATTGCAGCTCTATCTTGTCGAGTTCCAGCACAACAAGGGCGATGTCCAAACTTGGCAAGAAAACCTACAAAGAAAATACAAAAATTAAGAACGGAAGATGAAAAAGAAGTGAGCTAGTTTAATTGCTGAAAAAAATATTGCAGATATCACCACACACACAACCTTTTTCTAAACAAAAGACAAAGCATAAAAATTCAGAAAAAAAAAAAAGAAGAATCTCATAAAGATTCAGAAACACATGGCTACCGATGGCTGCATCAAATTTAACACAAACTCCTATTTCTTTTGGTTGATGTGCATTGTCCAATATTTCTAGGATAAGATTCTAATGTATTTGAAAGGTTAAACTATAACTCGGCAAGATAAAAGATTCAACCTCACAATAATCCTCCCCCATAAAATTGTCAAACCCACACGAAGAGGCTTTATCGTAATTCTTCTCCAACACAAGAGATTTCCACAGAAAAGCACATGCAAACGGTTGATTGACATGAGAACAAAAGTTGAAACGTCATTTAATACTCAAGTTTTTATCCAACTATATAAATGTACAAGCTAACTGCTCAGCTCTTAAAAAGGAGCTATACAATTAAAAGATCAACAGGAAATATACCATATGAAGTCTTGCCACTTTACTAAGCAGCACGGGTGCACATTTATCTCTAAGCTAATCAACGATTATTTGATCCCAACAAGTACGGAGGAGAGAACACTAAAATTAAAAAGAAAGTTAAGCTCTTTCACCAAAATCTTCGCTTTGCACTTACTCACATTAAACAAAAGCTAAACCAAATTAATAGCATTGAATTTCCCAGAACTTTGATCACATGCATAAACACATATACACATTGCCCAGGCTGAAGCAAATTCCCTACATCGGATAAAGTTGCTAATTGAAGCGACATTATGACAATCAAAAGCGAAGAATTTGAAACACTAGGGTTTCAGCAAATTGGGGAAAATCAAATTAGGGCATCAATTATGATCAAACCAATTCAATATTTTCAATTGAGAAAAATATTGATTAAAACAGACAACTCAATCAAATAAATAACCCAAAAAAAAAACCCACCAGACTCACAAAAAATTCAAAGCGCGCGCCCAAGAAAGCGCGAAGAACGGGCACCGTAGCCAAACAAATATATAAGCGAATTAACAGTAGAAAGCCAAACTTCAAGCGATGGCCGGCCGAAGCTTAATCGGCGTCGTTCCTAAGGTTACGGCGGATGACGGTGATTTTCGAGAATAAATTGGGTCAGAATTTGGGTATTTTGTTATTTTTCTTGTATAGAATGGGCGGTATTTAAACTTTCTTTTTCTATTTTCTTTTCTTCCAGATTGGTAAAATTAAATTACTTATTATCTCCATCTAAATATATACTGTGAATTCCTTTCCCTACTATAATTTAATATCAGTTTGGCTCTGTAAAAATCTATGTATGTATTCCTCTTTCAATTGTGAAAATCGGATAATAATATATAAATTAAATCTTCTCAAATTTTGAGATTATGATACAATTATGCAATAACCAGTATTAATTCATCAATCAATAATACCATAATTTTTTTAGAGTTGCTAAAAAAGTATAGGAATTTCTAGGAGTCATTTTATAATCAATCAAGGACTACTGATACCTAGGAAATATACATATTCATAATCGTAATATTTTTTTCCTGGAGAAATTATCAATATTTTCTATTTTCCTCGTAAGAAATATCTGTACTAATTTGTTCAATTTTGAAAAAAATAATATTAACAATATCATGTATATTTATGGTTATCTGTAATATATACAAGAATTTAAAACTAAAATCTCCTCAAGTAGCTCAAAATAAAAAATCTTATATTTACAATTTCTTTTTTGAAATTATGTAGGTGACTAAGTTTCTCAATGTCTACAGCTATGACCTTCCAACTATCTTAAAATTGAATTCCAAAATTTATTCAGCTGGCATTCTTATATTAATCATCAATACTAATTACTTAAAGATAAATAATATATGTATGGGTTATGATGATATATTTCTGACTATGATTATGTGTAAATATACAGCATAAAACAAAAACCCCTTATGTGATTAGCAATTTTGAGATGATTAGCAATATAAATTATGTGATTATGTTTATTAATACTCAGTGTTGTTGTTTGTAAGACATTCATGTATAAAGGGCTTCTAAATTTTCTAATAGTATGAGAGAATTATTCAAACTATATAAGTAAGTTCTTCAAATTATCTAAGTAATTCTTCTCAATTTAGACAATAAAAGAACTTTTTTTTTCCCATGCATGATCTTCAATTTCTAATGTAATCACCTATTTAGTGGGAGTATGGCCCACATTATTAATATTTAATATGATATTTGAATAATTCTGAAATAATTAAAATCCATTAATTGGTAAAATATTAATTTCCAATTTATATAAGAAGACAAATAATTAAAATCCACTAATTGATGAAACATTAATTCCCAAATTCTATAATGGGACACATAACAAAATAAAATAAATTAGAAGTTATGAATTTAACATAATTCAATTGATAAGTAATGGATCCATTAAAAAACAACATTTCTAAACCATATTCTAACATATTATCACTTTTATACTGAAATCAACATCAAAAAATTAAAGAACTTGAAACTGATGAAAATGAAAGTAAAAGCAAAAATCTTATGAACTTTTTTTTGCATGTTATTTACATGTAAATTTGCAGAGTTCTAAATATTAATAGAATATAATATACAACTCAACTACGTATATAAGCATGTATGAATATATATATACACATAAAGAAATATATTATATACTTATTAAATGTATAAATTAATTGTCTTGATATATTTTTAGAGAAACGATTAATATCTTCAATTTTTACATTAATACAGTAGATCAATAATTAACAAATATATATATATATATATTCTCTAGGAATTATCATATGATAGAAAACCAAACAAAACTCTCATTTAGCAGGGAAAAAAATGCGACACATAATTGTGGAAATTAAACTCATTACCTATTAGTTAATATATTTTATAAACATATATGACATAGATTTATTTGTGTACACACATATAAAAGTAAAACATTTGCATATGCGCCTACATATTTATCATATATAACAATATATTTTATGTTTATATTTAACATCTATATTTAGATGTATGCATAACAACAATTTACAACCAAAATTTTTCTTCAAATTATTGCCAAACAAGTGCTTTCAATTGTCCTTTTTTTTTTTTTTTCCTTTCGCCTTCAAACAATAACTTACTTTCCCAAAAATTAAAAAAAAAAAACCCCAAAAAAAAAAGAACTTTTAAGGGAATGAGTGTCCAGCCTAATCTATGGACTCTCAGATAAACAATTCTAAGTTTTTGTATTAGTTACATTCAAAATGTTTATCACGTAAAATTTTAACATAAACTGTTATAAATTTAGATTCATATGTATCTAAATCTGATAAATAAGGTATAAAGTAATTAAACCTAGGTAAAAAAAAACATTGTTTATGAAAATCTAATGTATGTAATTAAAAATTAATATATTCTAACTATTACCTCTTAACGCCATTTTGCTGAATATAAAAATTTGAGATCTGACTTGCGAGACACCAAGCGAGATCTATCCAGAAGGAAGTTCTTCAAATTTAGTGTGCCATTTTTCCATCCATGGCAGTTGGAAATGGTCTCGACACATTAAAATTCTCGCCGACTGGATTCTCCCATCTTGGATTGAATTTGTGTTGATCAAACTTCTAACCCTAGAGGAAGTTTTTAAGGATTTAGGGCACATTTTTCCTTCTCCAAACATTGAAAATAATGCTCCATTGCAATTTCTCTCCATTAAATTAGCTAATTTAGACTAAAATTATCGTGATTATAGCCCTTGATCCTCGTTTTTTTTGGAGAGTCACAATACACTAAAGAATACCTTCGAATGCATATTGTGTTTTCTTTCACTTGACTGAAAATCTGAAAAATTCTAAAGAGTTGCGGGTATTAAATAGCCAAATTTTCCTTTCAAGCGATAGCCGACAAAGTTGACCTACTTTTACGTTACAAGTGTAATTTTAAAAATCAATTTCAATTTCTAAAATATGATACAATATATAAACAAGGCAATGGTATTAAAATAACATGCCGTATAATGAGACAATTGTTTTAATTCATACCAAATGGGAGAGAGTGTGCCGACATAAGGATGTAAATGAGCTGAATCGAGATAAGTTTTGACCATTTTTCCAGGCTCAAGTTTGAGCTCATGCCAAATGAATGAGCCTAAGCTCAAGCTTGATGAGCTGATAAATATTAGGCTCAAGTTCGGCCCGGCTTAGTTCGTTTGGCTCGAGTATTTGTAACAAACTTACGTTAAGCTTGATTATGAAAAATTTAATTACTTTATAAAAATAATTTAATTTATTATTTATAATTTTATATTTGTGTAAATAAATATTTTTTCAGAAAGAGAATATGGGCTTGTGATCTAAGCTCATGAACCTACAAACAAAATTATTAGGTTCGAGTTGAAATACTTTTCCAACCGGCTCGAGGGGCAAGCAAGCAGGCTCGTTTATTTGCATTGCATCTCTATGTAGACATGTTCATTATTTTTAAGAAATATAAGTACTTTGCATATTTATGTGATACAACTTTTAACATTGTGATCTTTAAGATCTCTATCATCATCCTATCTTCAAATAGTTCGATTTGGATTGGGTTTAAGAAATTTCATAATCCAAACCAATCAAATTTGATTAGATTGGTCCAGTTTGGATTAAACAAAATTTTCTTTCTCAACCCGAGTCAATCCAATTCAAATCGAATCAAATTACTTGATGGTGTTCTGCAGGTGAGTAGATGTGAGTTGGTTAAATTGGCACAAGCCATCAACATGCATATACGAAACAAGGATAGTGATTAGGATTGAAGTGGGTAGCTGCGACTATATGCGGCGCAGTACTAGAATGGAAAAGGGGGAAGCAAATAGATCGAGGGTTACTGGATTGGTAAGGGATGTTTTATGTTTACTAATTCTGTTAATGGCTAATTCACTGACTTGCCCTATAATATTGACTTCTGGCAACCAAAATATTAATAACTTTGATAAAAATAGTCGTCATCAATAGTCCAAAATTTAATAATGAGTAGAATGATACCTAATAATCCAAAATTAACATGGTGAAAATATTTTTCACTGTCTATATCGAGGTAAAAACATCCACTACGACTATATACTATGATGGATTTTTTGCAACTTTAATAAAACTATTCATCATTATCATGATGAAAGCATAACAAATGACATAGCACCATCGTTATTTTCCATTAACATCAACTTTCAACCGTGATAATTGCTCAAATTTTTTGTAGTGTTAGTCTTGGAATTTTTAATTTATACATTTTAGAAATTAGTTAATTAATATGTAGTAAATCGCTGTATAATTTAATATATATATATATATAACTTAGCAGATCATCATATTAAGTCTCGAGTTTGTGAGTTTTAAAATTGAAATCCGTTATCAGAATCAATAGATGATTGAATCTGATCGAATTCCACTCAACCTGAACCGAACTAATTGAATCAGATATAAATCTAAATCCAATCCGATGAACAACTCTTAGGTTTGCAACTTGCGAGATGCCAATTATAACTTACTTATTTTGCGGGGGTACAAAATGCTATTTTCACCTTATAATGGCACGAAGTGAAAAATAATTTATTTAAAGGTGGCAAAGTGCAAATTACCAATAAGTTTATTCAATCTTATTATCAATCTTATTGGCAACGTCCGACCAGATTGCCTTCTGCTAAACAAACTCAAGAATCCTTAAATAAGCATTGATTTGTGGTCGGATTCGAATCAGCTGATAATCAATTATGAGGAAACGGGAAAGAGAGAATCCATGTGGGATTTGTGGGCACTACCACAAGTACGAGGAGGGGGAGGTCTGCGGCGTGTGCGGCCACCGCATGGCCTCCGTCTCCGATAATTCCGCCGCGTCGGCCGCTCATCTCAGTGCTTTCCCGTCGGAGATCCTGCCGGAGTTCCTCTACTTGGGTAGCTACGATAATGCTGCCCGAGCCGAGCTTCTCAAGACTCTGGGCATCTCCCGCGTCCTCAATGTAAAATAATCCCCTATCTTTTTGTCTGTGATTATACCATTCATTTCTAGTTCTTACTATGTCTGGGAATAGAATCTTATGTTGTTAAATCAGTCAACTCTGTTTGTGTGTGAGTGCTTGTTTATTGTATTCCGTTGTCCTTGAGATACATGATATGATGAGCGAGGTCGGGGTCAAAGATAATGCTAGTTATATGCCGTATAAATGGGTTAATTATATATGCGACCTTAATACTTATCCATTACAAAGGGTGTACTTGCCACAGTGTGTGCGAAGTACTAGAAAATGCAATTATTGAACTCTGCTACAGTGTAAAAGATGGTTTCACTGCTGACGAATGGGGTACTTATTGGTTTATGTGTCCAATCGCAGGAAAAACACATGGCATAATTTGGTGACCTCATAACAAGCTCAATCTACAGTCAATGTATCGGGTCAGGTTACCAGATTGAGTATAGGTCGGGTTGCGACCTGGACAAAAAGATGCGGATCTTTGTAGTAGTGGGGTCAATTAGGCTATTTATGAGGATATTTGGATCCTTTTTTTTGGCTTTACCCACATCAATAAATGTGTTTATTGGTTTGATCCTCGTCAACTTTCTTACTTATAAAAAGCAAGATAGAGATTGTATCTTTTTTGTTATTCCTTAAAATTCATGAGTAGTTTGGCTTGTTTTGCTCAGATGTTCTGTTCAAATTTGAGGGATGTTAAAGTTAGCACATCAAGCTCTAATTTTCTTGGTGAGAATTGGAGGGTTCTGCAATGTGTCTTTTCTTGCTAGGGGTTATAACTTAAATGCAGTTTTGATGCGTACTTCATGTCTTACTCTTATCAGCTCTGTTTCGTTTGTTCTAAAGAAAACTTTGTATGTGCAGACTGTACCTTCTTGTCCGAATTTGTACAAGAACTCATTTACCTATCACTGCCTCCAAGATGATAAAAAGTTGCCATTTGATGATGCAGTTCAGTTTCTTGGTGAGTCCTTTGACGTTAGTACTAATATCTGTGGAGAATTCTCTCTTCTTTGTTTGCACAGTAATTTCTAGCTTTCTGGAAATGTAATTGTGTTGGTCATCCTTATTGCAAAGTTCTTGTTCTTGATGGCAAAGAAAAGTAAGGAACCCAATGAAAGTTGGTTTCGGTCATACTCTTCTCAAATGCTTGCGGCTTTCTAATTATTCAGTTCCCGAGATTTCCGTTGCAAACAGAGTTACCGTACTTGTGAAGTTTTTGTTCCCCAAGCAACATAAATCATCCTCTATAATGAATCTATTTCTCTTTACTTTATCATCACCATCTTTTGCTTATTGTTTCTTTTACGTCTTTAAAAGCTACAGAATCTTGCTATATGCATTTTCCTATTTTCTCTTGTTTTCTTTTTTTCTTTTTCATCATAAATATAGTGGATAAAGATTGTTGATGGATAAGCATCACCGTGTTCGCAAAGGTTGACCGAGAAAAATATATGAACATCATTGACATGTATCCTATCAAAAGTAACGTAAAATCAAGTCAAGCTACTAGAGAAACATATCCAATCAATTATCTCGTGCTATTGGAGTACAAGGGAATCGATACAGAAAGACTCAAATTTGGAAACAATTGCGAGTTATGCAACCATACGTATAAAGATGATGCAGGCTGTGTTCTGAATCAGATATTTGTTTCCTTGTGGTGCATCTGAACTATGCATCATAAATTCAAAAAGTTGGTTTTGATGTAACAAATCATGTACTCGATAACATTACACAAATTTTGGATACATTGATGCAATATATATATATATATATACATATTTTTATCGAACTTGTTATCCTGACATGCTTGTGCAGAACAATGTGAAAAAGATCAAGCACGGGTTCTTGTGCACTGCATGTCAGGCAAAAGCAGGTGATTCTTCAGTCATCCTTTTAAGAAAGTTCTGGTCTTTTGCTTGTGTATGTTCCAAGTTGTAATGAATATATTGACTTAAATAGTGGACCTAATTACAAGAATCTTGTACACTGAAAATTGGTTCTCGTTCTCGCTGCTTCTCGATTGATGGTATACTTATAATGATGCTCAAGTGTGTCATGTTTCAACAGGTCCCCTGCTATAGTTGTGGCTTACTTGATGAAAAGCAAAGGTTGGAAACTTGCTCAGAGTTATCAATGGGTGAAAGAGCGGAGACCTTCGGTTGAACCAAGTCAAGGTTTGCTACTTTTCCGATGCTAATATAAGCTCCAATAATCTATCATTTATCCCGAGATTTTAAATTTACAGTTCTCTTTTCT
>JACFYI010003479.1:595651-608710 GCA_014898755.1 Handroanthus guayacan | reverse complement strand
ATGAATACGAGCAAAATATCTTTGGTTCAAACGAGAATAGCAGCGCCAGTTTGCTCAGCTTCGGCTTTTCAAGGCCTAACGATCCACCACCTCTGGTTCCAACTTTCAACAACACTGTTGGTACATCACTTTTCTCTCGTAACCAAACTGACATCCCTCCTCAAGATTTCACCTTTGGAGCTGGGGAAACAGATAAAAGCACCACAGAGGACGGTACATCGAATGCCCACACAAATGTTCCTTCTGTTAATGATATTACCATGGGTGGTTCTTGACTGGTTTCTTACAACTGCATTTACCTGAAAAACTAATTACATGTCCAAGTTCAAGCACGTTCCGACTATGAGTTTTACATGGAAGGTTGGGAAGTAAAGTGGGGAGAAAAATTCTTGGTTTTCCATTACTTGAACTGGTCATCAGATGGTGCTTCTTGATGAACTGGAGTTCTCGAACGTTGCAACACAGATCGTTACTAGGTTTGTACATTACATAAGACATTATCGTTTTTAGCCTGGTTCCGAGCATCGTCATATTAATATAAAGGGTCGCAACTATTAGTTCATCTTTCGTTTTCTGGTGTTTTCTGTAATGTGTATCGATGACTGTTATATGAATCCAAGGGCCTTTAATCTGGTATGTAGAAGGAAGAACATATGTAAGATTATTACACTTGACTCTCTCTATAAAAGTTAGTTCATTTGAATTGAATTGTTACACTAGAGGGCTAATGGGGTAAGAGTTTGCAAAAAATAGCCTCCAAAATCAAGTCATATTTAAAGTGGCCCAAAGGCTTATTTTACAATGCCGCTTATGGACATTAACTGCAAAAATTTGTATTTTTGCCCAAAGTAGTTAAGTTTTTCTATTCCAAAAATGATGTTTATTTTCCTATTCTTCATTTTAAATACATGTTAAGTATATTAATTTTTTTTTAATATAAAATACAAAATTGTGCATGCCATATATTTGACATATATCTATTTTATTGAATAAAAGACGATACCCGAAATGAAATAAAGGATCCAAAATGCTGCCTATGCGTGTGGAATTTCAGTACCTATTACGCCATGAAACTTATAACAAAACTAAATTCTGAAAATAAAAAGGCACAACATAAACTACTCACAAATTTAGAGAACAAAATTCAAGAATCGAATAAATTATTATCACCATTATAATATTGTTATCATGATTAAAATTATTATCAATATTGGAAAATCAAGGTAAATAATCTGAGTCAATATCTAAAATATGAAAATGATGCATAAATATTGCATTAATTAATTTTTAGTGACAATAATATGATGTTGCAGCCCATGTGAAGAAACCTTTGGAAGAGGTATGCCATCCAACATCCGCCGACCGCGGTGGTACGGTATGCCCCTAGAGTAGTTGTTTGCAGGTTGCGGCGGCGTATTTTTCAAAATGACATCAGATGCTAAAATCTCGTAACTTAGGATGATTTTTTCTTGCTCTGCTGATGTTGTAAGAAATGTACATACCATAGCCAGCATTGCCATGGACAAGACCAACATTATCCTTGCCATGTTTGCTAGGTTTATAATGATATATACATACAAATATATATATATATATTAGGGAGTTTTTCTCAATTAATTTGACAAGGTTGGTTTTGGTTTGATTAGTTGGAGAAGGGATTTCTTTATCTTTTTTTTTATTTTTATTTTTTTTGTGGTTATGGTTGTATTTACGCAGAATAATTAGTTTGGATGTAAAAGATATGTATGAATCTGTGTAGTGCACATATACGTCGATTGATTTTTGATGGATTAAAATAAGTAGTTTATGAAGACCGTCCCTTGAGGACTGAGGGTTTTACATATTTTTTCTTTAATAACTTTTTGTCCACAAAAAATATGGGGTTTTGAGAATCATCGTTCGTTCTTTCATTGAATTCTTGATAACAATATAATAGTGATTTGGATGTAATATTTTGTGTTCCTCGTTCCAAAGATGCTTTTCCATTCATCTTTAATAGATATGACACCTTACATTTAAGAATCGCAAATAATAATAATTGTAGGAATTAATATTTGAATTTAACTTAACTCTGTTGGTACTTAATGAAGCTTACATGAAAATTCTTATCGTTTAGATTTTAATAACATGTCACGCTTATTTAAGTATCCCCATCTATGATTTATTATCCTTGTGGGCTTAATGTAACTTATTTCAAAATCAAACTAGACATGTTATTCTTTTTCAAAATAATTTGTAACTACAGCTCATAATAAATCGAAGCATATATTATATTCCCCACTTTACTTCGCAAAATTCATTCTCCCAAAATATTTTCTACAAACACAAACTATATAACAAACAAAGCCATTTAATTATTTACATTATTGAATTTCCATTTTGAGATTGAGCCCAATTTGCCTGGCCATACAAACCATGAGACATTTTCTCTAATATGGGACCAAAAGAGTACAAAAATGATAAGCTTGTGCACTATAGGACATATACATTTATTTAAGAATGTAATACCCCAAGTACATGTGCTTCTAGAAGCAAAACTTGTCCATACTATTGATAATCTGGCAAGAATTAATGCCTTCTTATAACAAGAATGGAATATGATTGAAACTAGAGCTAGTTTCATCAAGATTTTAAGTAAAATTTTTAACCAACCGAGCGCTGAAAACCATTAATTTATAATTCGAATTCATTTATTGTTTGGTCTAAGTAGTGCACATGATCTTGAACGTATACGGTGACAATTTTGAATGTATATTTATTTCCCCGCCCCCCAAATGAACTTCAAGCATCTAAAACATAATTGCTTTTCATTTTCTTTCTTTCTTTCTTTTTTTTTCTTTGATAAATCTAGATAAACGACCAATTAATTACTTTTTCAATATAAATTATAATCATTCAAAAAAAAAGAGGATTACCGCTTTGCATAAACAAATGCATATGTTTGGACTCATAAATTTCAAGATTAATGTTCGTCATCTTTTATTAATTTCATAAATTCAATTATCACTTCTATGCATGTAATATTTCAAATTTTCCATTTTCCATGCACATAGCACTACTTTTTGGCACTTGAGAAAAGAAATAAAAACATAAAATCTTATGATAGAAAAATCTGCAGCCACTAAAAAGTTGGAAAACAATACATGTAAAAGTTTCCACAAGAAAACCTAAGTAAAAGTTTGAGAGGGATTGATAATAAACATATTTCAGAAATATAAGGCTACTAAATGGCCTCCCTTTCAGTTGAAGTTTTAAATGTTAATGTGGGACTATGAATTGATTTGCCATTATGACCAACATTTTCCCATATCTTTCAGATTATTACACTCTTTATTTGGTTACCATTTGTATGAAAAAAATCAGGCATCCAATTTGTGGACCATTTTTGCTACTATTTCATATTAATAAATACAGTACTTTATGAAAAGCAAATAATAATTCATTGTGATCGTTATATAAGTACTTCCAAATTATTATAAGGTAGAGATCCAACTAATCATATAATAAATAGTTACATTTTGCGTGATTTCTATCTCGTGTTAAATATCAAGTGCAAGTACATGGCTATATATATTTTAGTTAAGTCATGTACTTGAGTTTGAGGAAAAATGTTAACCTTGAGCTCTAGCTCGAGTTAATGTTCAACAAGCTTGCTTTCTAAGGTCAAACTTAATTAATAAAACTTGAACTCGACTTGACTTAACTTGATTAAGTTCAAATTTTCATGAAATTTGATATAAAATCGCCTGGAGTTCATGTTTGGAAATTTTTATTTAGTAAATATTTAATAGATTCTAATTATATTAAAATTTAAAACTAATAATAATACATATATAGATAACGCAAAACTCATTTATGCTAATTTAAATATTGACGGTTCAGGATTTACCTGAGTAATTAAGAGGGTGTTTGTCATTTGTTTCTACTTTGACAAAAAATAAAAAATGAATGTTATTTTAAAGAAGTTGATAAGAAGTTAGTAATAAAAGTTGAGAATGTTTGAAATTAAAAGTTAGAAAATGATAAAAAGCCGATAGTGAGTGTTTGCAAAAACTGTAATTTTTTACATCTTCAATGTTTTGAGAACTATATTATCCTCAAATATAAATTCTAATAGCTTTATCAAGATAACACAATATTTTCATCAAACCGTTCTGATGGATCAGAAAGCTAATAAAATTAGATTTTGACTAATATTAGTTCAAGTTCACTATTATAGAAATAAAATTTAGTTTATTAGACACTCTAAAAAGCACTTTTCATAGCTAAAAACCAAAAGCAAAGCCAAACACCCTTTAAATCTCGAATCATACAAGGCTAAAGTATGTACTGACCTCAAAACTCATTTCCTCTCCTCTCTACCAACCCACGTACCGGCCTGATACACTAACATCAAGCTTCTCATTAATGGCCATAAAAGCTTTTCTCCACTTTCTAACTAAGAAAGAAAAAAATCATCATACCAATTCATCTAACTATTAAATAACCCCCAACAAACTTTCCCATCTGTACACATACATATTTATGTATATAAAACCCTTTATCAGCCAACCAGATATTCCTCCAAAGTTAACAAAAAATGCCTTCCCTCTTTGCACCAGCATGTTTTCTGTTATTCACTATCATCGTCGCCGCCACCGCAGCCGGGAAAGTTCCTGCGGTGATTGTGTTTGGAGACTCCTCGGTTGACGCCGGCAACAACAACCAGATATCCACGATGCTGAAGAGCAACTTCCAGCCGTATGGCCGTGACTTCTACGGCGGACAGCCGACTGGAAGATTCTCCAACGGCCGTATACCGCCAGATTTCATATCGGAGGCTTTTGGGCTACGGCCGTTTGTGCCGGCGTACCTGGATCCACATTATAATATATCGGATTTTGCTAGTGGGGTTTGTTTTGCTTCTGCTGGTACTGGTTTCGATAGCTCGACTTCTGCTGTGCTTGTAAGTGAGCTTTACTAGAATTTTTTTGGTGTTATTTTGCATTTAGTTCATGATTTAAAATTAATTTATTGATATATTCGAAAATATTTATTGATGTTTAGTAATGTTTTAACATATAATGGTAAGAATTGTGACACGTCAGTATATTACACGTGACTCATATGACGAGGTATTTAAGGTATATGTTCAAGAAATTGATTAACATGCCTCGAAAATAGAAGTATTGGACTAAATGATTCTTGCTATAAGACAATGTTTTAAATAAAAGGGTAATTTTCTAAATAAAGTGGCATATATTGTATGGACAATAGGATATGCATGCAATACCGGTTGGTATTGATTATATAGATATATGTATTTATGTATGCAACGAATATTTATATACGCGCCACATAGTTAACTTAATATGTATTCATGAATAGAAACAAGAAACAAAACGAAATCAAATTACATAAGCGGGACCAACAAATTGACACAACATGTATTTGTACGAATATACATTTATATGTGTGCATATATGTGTATGTAATGGATATTTGTGTATGGACTCATACTTGTGAATGTGTTGAATTTGCATTTGTAGAATGTTATACCACTATGGAAAGAAGTAGAGTACTACAAGGAATATCAAAACAAACTCAAAGCCTATGTTGGCGATACAAGGGCTCACGACATAATAAGTGAGTCTCTCTATATCATCAGCTTGGGCACAAATGATTTTCTTGAAAACTACTACACGATCCCGAGCACACGGTCCAAGTACACGATCGACCAATTTCAGGGCCACATCCTTGGGCTCGCGGAGAAATTTGTTAAGGATATATACGAACTGGGAGCCCGAAAGATGTCCTTGACCGGGCTCCCGCCGATGGGTTGTTTGCCCTTGGAGAGGACCACAAATTTTGTCAATGGAAATGGAGATGGATGTATGGATGGATATAATGATGTTGCTTTGCACTTTAATGGAAATTTGGATGGTTTGGTTAAGAAATTGAATGGGGAGATGCCTGGAATTAGGGTTGTGTTCACAAATCCTTATGGGATTTTTATGGAGATCATTCGAAAGCCTTCTAATTTCGGTAAGTTTAATTTGATTTATTAATACTTTTGTATTTACATTTTTAAATATAGGAGTAGAAGAATAGTCAAGATTGTACATATACGTAAAGATAATTCATGAGGATAGTATAATTGTCATAGAACGAGTAGAAAATATTACTATACGTTTGACTTTTTAATGTGATAATATTCATGATATAAAAACCATTACATGATTATGAGGTAGACAGATTAAATATATTAACAGAATCTATGGTCGAGCGGTTGAGTTTTAATTATTCATATAAGCTAAATTTTCATTATTTTTTAGGATTGAGTGTATTCTACTACCATATGAGATTATGAAATTACTAATTATTAAGCTCGTGGTTTAAAAATTATAAATTTAACACTCATGAATTTATAAAATTATTAAATCATCAATTTTGTTAGTTGTTTTGGTGGAAAACTAATGACATTCTCCAATTTTAGTATCTAAAATCACAATAGCCAAATACAAAGTTATAATGGGCGGTTTGTGCAATAAAAAAATTGGAGGATGTCAATAGTTTTCAGTCAAAAAATATAACAAAATGAATGATTTGGTTATTTCGTAAACTTATGAGATTTAATATGTAATTTTCAAATTATATAAATAGTGATTGGTAATTTCATAATTTTAGAATGTAGTAAAATGTATTAACCATATTTTTCAACGAAGTATGTGAAAACTATTACATAGATGAAGTTGGACGAATAGGTAATAAGCGTGACGGTACAATTGACTTTGAATTTTTGAAAGTCATTTGGGCCCATGAAATAGGTACGTAGTTTCTGGCACTTGTTATACATGATATGATATAAATTATGGTGGCCGGTGGTGGAGTCACATTATTCATTTTGTTGTGTCTAGTTGAAAATTTAACTCTTATGCTAAAAGAGTACATTAATTAGCCATATGTAACATTTTATAAAAGAGTTTAACAATTTTTAGGATATATAATATATAGTTCATAATATTGTTACGAATTTATGACATGATAAAATATTAATGTAGCTGATAATTTCTTAAAAGTTATAGTTTTAATTATATTTGTAAAGTGAAAACAAGTGCAAAATGACTCATTTTGAATAGCAAATCAATGAAATAATTTTATTTTTGTCATATTATTATGAGATATATGTATATCATATGTTATAATATTGTATATATATACAATATTTTAATTAATATTTCTTGAAATATTGACAGGTTTTGAAGTAGCATCAGTTGCATGTTGCGCCACAGGAATGTTTGAGATGGGATACTTATGTGATCAGTTAAATCCATTTACATGTTCAGATGCAAACAAATACGTATTCTGGGATTCTTTCCATCCAACAGAGAAAACAAGTCTGATTATAGCTGATTATGTGGTCAAGCATAGTTTGCACGAGTTTTTATGAATTCTGAAATATTAGCACTATTTCATAAAGAAGTTTGTATCGGTATCATCTATTTTGTGCCATAATCTGCCAAGTCCATCTGTAAAATCTTGATAGACGTAGTTATAAGATACTTTATGTATTTCGTATGAATTTAAATGTTTTGATGTATATATATGCGTTAATCTATCAATGTGACTTGATGGAGATCTTTACGACTTTCTCCTTGACAGTACAATACTGAAAATTCTAAGATCAGTCACTCCAAATTAAGAGGCAATCTAACACACACCTCAATTTTTGGTTGAGGCTTTAAATGTAAAGGTATAAATTGTCAAAATTTGGTCATTTCCGCGTTCACACACAACTCACAAGGTGCAAATATGTGGCAAACATGCACACAGAATGCCTCAGGCTTGCAATAAATACTTTTAATTGTTTGGTCGGTGGTTGACCAACATATAAAGCCATCATAAATATTTTCATATCAAGACTTTAAATAACGTTCTATTTGCATTTTCTATTTCATTGAGTATTTTTTTATGAATATATATAGAAAATATTTCATTCAAAATTAAGTATATTTATATAAAAATATTTGATATATTACACTTGTGTACATGAAACGAAATACATAATGAAATATCTATTTAAATAGATAATCCAGACTGTTACACTTTTGATCTTCTATTAATTTATTCTAGGTTGGTTAATTATTACATGGATAGTGAATTTTTCATATCCATTCACATAGAGAAGTTACTTCCTAATCATGCTTAAAATATCAACGTCCGCAAATTAATAGCAAAGTGGGATTTTATCAACGTCCTCATGTTTTAACTTTTATGAGTAGTGCTTTTGGGCACTTGGTCAGTTATTTTGAAATTTGGATAATAATTTGGAATATAATAACTATCAACCGTTAACAAATAATATATATACTTGCAAAATATATATTATTATTGTTATTGTACAATATACAAAAATTAATTGAAGATTAAGATGATAAATTATTGTTTTTGAGACCATTTTTCCCTTCATTAGACAAGTTTAGTAAGATGTGTTTTAACAGGGACGAGATCTCTTATTCCAAACGATGTTTCATGTTCTATTTCATGTCCTTAAATACATGTCACGTGTATTAAATATTTTCTTATAAAACTATTTAGTAATAAATACAGTATACGTGGTATGTATTTAGGATATGGAATAGAAGATGAAATACCGTTTGGAATAGGGGATCCCGTTCCGTTTTAACAAGGTTAACTGAAAATTACGGGGTGAATCTCGCTATTTTTCTTGTTTTAGGGCGCAAAAGTGCAAATTCGCCTAAATCACGGACAGAAGTGAACTATCCCCTCCCCCAACCGTCCTATTATCCCCTGGAGACTTGTCCACGGTGGATACAGTGGACTCTCCCGATGGATGCTCTCTTCGACAAAATCAACGTCCGGGATCTTCTCTCTTCGCCGGACACCCCCTCTTCACCGCTATCGGCGCCGGATCTCCGCCTCCTAATATCCCGCCTCGATTCTCATTCCCTCAAAATCAAGTCCACCGTTCAATCCTACCTCATCTCCCACCACGCCGACTTCTCCTCCCTCTTCTCCGAGTGCTCCGACGTCGTTTCCAGGTCCGAACGCCTTTCCGATGACATTGTCGCGCTTCTGAATTTGATATCTGATCAGCCGATCGAGGCGGATGTCGGAAGAATTGTTCGAGAGATTGTGGAGAAGTGGCGGGAGGCCAGAGAGAAGAGGGAGATTTTGGAGTTTGTTGGGGTGGTCTTTGAATTAGATAAGAAATTTGGGGTGGTTAAGGAAGATTTGAAAAATGGGAAGGTGGTGGAGGCTGCGGAGGGGTTGAGGGAGTTGAAGCAAGCGCTTGGAGTGAAAGGCAATGGCGATGCTGAAACGGCGGTTGAAGGTGAGCCGGTGGTGTACGGCATTCTCAAAAAGCAGTGGACTGATTGTTTTGAGGAGGTAATTAAGAATTAAGATTCGCTTCTTTTGTCATGATATCTCTGCTTTTGTTGATAAAATCATTAGGGTGTGAGCTCTATGTAAGTAGTCATTCATCTGTAACTCTACAGTCTGGGTATATAATTTTGAATTCACTAGCAATCTTAACTCATCCTACCGATGTGCATACTCTGTTTTATTAGATATGGTATATTCTCAAGCAGCATAGATGTCTCAAGAACGATTATAGAATTGTTCAATTGTAACGTCATATGTTGATATTTTCTGTGTTAATTGAATTCTTGAGCTGTAAATTTTGGGTCAACTGAGAGTAGCACACTGGTGATTTTATCCAATTTTATGATTGTTCTTTAGAGCCGTTCGATTTGGATGTAGATTCAAGAGCTGCTTTTGCGGTTTATGGAGCATTCTGTACGGTTTGAGCAGGAAGGTAATGCGGTACATATAAAGTATCGGATGACTATGAATGAAATTGATGGGCTTGAGCTTCACACTGTCTTGAAAGCAATGGATGTGAGTTAATGTTAACTTAGTTCCCCTTGAAACTTCAGCCTGAGTTTCAGAATCATTCTTACTTCATTTCTCATTGAAAATTTTCTGAGCTTGTTTTATTATGAATGCTGTTTATGTAGGTTGTTGGCATCCTTGACTATGGCCTTGCAAAAATTGCAGATTTGATTACTAAATACATTCTCACTCCGATAGTGAGTTGTAGGGCAAGTCCTTCATTTGTAGAAGAAAAAATTAATCAGGACATGGGGCATATTCCAGAGGCAGTTCTTAAAATAGTTCTATCTGTTGATTCTGAGGTACAGTTCATGGATGTGGCTTCCATCAATAGCATTCTTATATATTGTGGGAGTCTGTACCACTTCGCTGTACGATGCAAACCATATGCCCATTGCTTCGAAATTCTTATATTTATGTGTGCTATTCAATCTGCTTCATTTACAGGACGACAAGGTGGATGGCGAAATTATGTACTCTAACATTGTTCAGATCATTGAATTTATCAACAAATTCCTATGCTTTCACAATGGTTCTTGGATGCGTTGTTTTGGAAGATTGACTTGGCCAAGGATGTCTCATATGATAATTTCAAATTTCCTTTCCAAGGTTTGTTATTAATCCATTTGGACTCCCTAATAAATTTTCGATATTAAGACCTTTCCAAGGAACTGTGTGAAGAAAATTTGTGGTTTATTTAGCATGCTGTTGGCTTGGTGAGAAGTAGTAGTACCTTAAAAGCGTCAACTAATCTGCCAATTATGTTGAATGAGTTTGTGGGAGAATGCAAACAACTTTACTGCATGAACATATATATATATTATCAACAGATCAAAATGCTGTGTACTTTGTTGTAAATCTCATGTCTTTTTAGTTTTCCTATCATGTGCATGCATAAAATTCCTCATGTGCATGCAATGAGAAGAAAGATGAGAAGACAGAAGATTACACATGATTTTGGGAGAAAAAGAAATAATTAAAAATTAGGAAGATCTCATACACCTTATATTTATGCATCTTGGCGTTCAGGTTGTGCCTGATGAAGCTTCCAAGCTGGCTGAGTTTCAGGAGATCAGGAAATTCACAATTGATTTTGAGACAGCTTTAAAGGAACTTATGTTCATACCTGACATTAAGGATGCGAAGCTGAGCAAATTCGCTGACAATGTTGAGGTGCACTTTGCATCAAGAAAGAAAGTTCAAATTTTGGCTAAGGCCAGAAATATGCTACTACGGTCTAATTTTAGTCTTCCTCAAGTGAGTACATAATTGAATCTTTTGTTTATTACCTATGTTGTCCTTTCAATTCAGCCAGCATATTTTCCTGCAGGACATTACGAGAATCTCGGGAGTTAATAAGGAAGAACTTGCTGAAGATATCTCTAATCATGTTCATTTGCTGCTCTCATCTGAGAAATGTGTGGTATCTGAAGCAGCTAAACAACTAATGGAGCTTGTGCATCAAACCCTTAAGGTTAGTTGAGTCCTGGAACACTTACAATCTTGTGCCTTCAACCGTGTATCAATCCATTTCATATATATGCATGTGTATACATTAAGGGGGTGTTGTCCATATTGCTCGCAGCAGACATTGTTAAGAGTATGATTCTGACTAGAGTTGTTCATTCAGGATGTGTGCTTGTTACCTCCAAAAGTGGGGTTGGAATTCTATCACACTGCTAGAAACGCTCTAGTTCTATATGAGGCTATCATACCCGTGAAGGTTAGTGCAGAAGGCATCTAAATAAAAGGTTATTGTCTTTTGACATTTTTTTTAATTTGCTATTTTGCTAGATATAGATAACTCTTTCAATTGATCCGTTGAGATCCCTAGGAATGGTTTTGGATATTGTCATATTTGAATAGTTCAATGAATATGTAATAAGTTTGTAAAATTTTTTATCATTTCTGAAGCTCCAAAGGCAGCTTGATTCAATAAACCAGGCTGCTGTTCTCATTCACAATGACTGTCTCTACCTATCTCAAGAGATCCTTGGGCTTGCGTTTGAGGTACACTTGGATGGGTTTATGCCTCTTGAATTATGTAGCTTTAACGTTATCCATTGGCTTGTTATTATCAGTAGAAGCATATGTATTTTCTGTACTAGGAATATCTAACGTTGCTCTAATGTTGCAGTATCGCCCATACTTTCCTAGTTCTTTGAAGGAACTTGCTGTATTTGTTGATTTGGCTCCAAAATTTCAACTCATGGCTGAAGAAGTTTTGCAGCGACAAATTCAGCTTGTTGTGCATAACTTGAAGCAGGTA
This sequence comes from Handroanthus guayacan, assembly GCA_014898755.1. NCBI lineage: Eukaryota > Viridiplantae > Streptophyta > Magnoliopsida > Lamiales > Bignoniaceae > Handroanthus > Handroanthus guayacan. The sequence goes on along the minus strand of JACFYI010003479.1, from coordinate 596,544 downwards.
TATGTTTGAAAACATATAAATATATATGGCCTTTTATGTGGTATCCTTTTTGCATACAGCTTTGCCAAGCCAAAAATTTTTATCTGATTATGCTGCAACTTCTTGTTGCTAGGCTATTGATGGAGCCAATGGATTTCAAAATACCCACCAGATTAAACAATTTGAATCTGCCAAATTTTGCATCGACCAGGTATCATTGAAAAATGAGGGAGTTTCTACTGTCCATGTCCCCCTGCCTTAATTTCCTTTCTCAACTCTCCTTGTTTTGAGTCACTTTTGGTGAGGAGTCCTATGATTGTGTCAGGTTGCATTCATAATTGAGAAAGTACACATCGTCTGGGAGCCTCTGTTACTTCCTTCAGTCTACGAGAAGAGTATGGCCATGATCTTCGAGTTTGTCTTTTCAAGAATTGCGAAAGAAATACTTACTTTAGATGATATGGCGGCAGAGGAAACGTTGCAGGTGCAATGCATGAAAATCAGTGAATAAATTTAGTTGACTAATGTAACTAGTAGGCTGAAGTTTCCTCTCTTCCCCTCTTTAAATACAGCTTCAAAGACTGATCCATCTGCTGTTCGAGCATCTCTCATCTTTACTGGAACCCTTGTTGGCTGTTGACCATTTCGGGAAGTCGCAGGAGGCCCAAAAGGACCGGGACGATTTTATACTGTCCATTCGGAAGTTGAGGAAACTGGCAGGTATTGTTCTTCTACCATACTTCAGTTCCAATCAAAACAGTTGCTACCCTCATTTCTTAGAAACATTATTTTACATTTCTGTGCTGATTCATGTAGAACTTTTGGACATGCCTTTGAGGTCGATTACTGCTGCGTGGGAGAGTGGTGAACTTGCAGACTGCAATTTTACATCATCAGAGGTATGAAAGTTCTTT
>JACFYI010003479.1:573352-595563 GCA_014898755.1 Handroanthus guayacan | reverse complement strand
AAAAAAAAAAAAAACACAAACCAGGAAATAAACCATGAATGTCCACTAATTCACGTCTTAATATCCTCTTGCTTTCCTTTTTTCTATGAGAACTGTTGAAATAGTTCGCAATTTATTACAAGGCTGTATCATCCGCAGGTGGAAGATTTTATTAGAGCCATCTTCACAGATTCGCCATTGAGAAAAGAATGCTTATTCCGAATAGAAAATTACGCTGTATAAAAGGAGTGAAAAAGGCAATGTAATTTAAAAGAGTGAAGAGATGCATTGATCAGAATAGTGGGAACAGAAATTAGCTCCAGCAAACTATCAGCTTCATTAACAGAACAAGTTGTTTTAGTGCCCTCTTTCTTTCTTTCTTCCCTTTTTTTCTTTCTTTCTTTTTTTTTAAATACACTAAGTAGTGCCCAAGTAGATTATCTGTAGATTACAATTTTTTAGTGTGTTATGTTGCAGATAGGATAGTATGTGCCTTTTTTGAGAAAGAGTTTCTTTTAAGGAACAATAAAATACGAAGATAAGCCTGAATTTGTTATCTGACTGTGGACTTGCTTACTCTTCGATATGCCTTCTTGCTCATTGTTAGTTAAATTGTCAAAAGTTTGTGTCAATTCAAATTGTTTCTAATTGAATTCTGAACATGCCAAAATGAAATTAGGGTGCAATGGCGCCCAGCTTCAAAGAAAATTTCAAGCTTCAGCAGAAATATATATTTCGGTTGAGCTAGTCAGCAGAAATTTCCTGGACAATTGGGTAGCCGGTGAAATTAATCCGAGATGGGATTCCAGTTGCTTCCTATCTGGAGATCTCGATCCCAACCTGGTGCCCAGACAACCTCAAGTTTGAACTTAAAAAATTTACAATAATATTACTTAATTTTTATAGATTTAAAATTAAATAATATAATGTAAATATATATTTACTGAACTTGCAATTTGTTTCTATTAGACGTATCAATGCTGGGTCCTAACTGTTTTTTTGGTACTCAAATACGCATCTGATTTGTTTGCAAAATTTATGACACAAAACACTTTCGTCCCAAAATTGTCCGCGGCTTGGATCACAACCTGCGCAACCAGGCTAAGTGGCAAACTTAAATACTAATGGCTTGAACATAAAGCTTGAGGGCATTTTGGAATTCCTAAACAATTTGCATGCTTTCGTTATCATACTCGTCGTCTTGTTCAATAGAAATAGAGCCATAAAACTCAACCAACAAATTGTTTTGTAACATTACTATATTGGAATTGCTTTAAAAGACCATAACGATGATAGAGTTAGTTGAAAAGTTGAAATGCCAAGACAAAATCAGTTACTTTAAAAACGTGACAAATAAGTTGATGAAAAAGGTTCATCGATATTTTCATGTTTCTCCTGTCACACAACATGAAAAACAACATCCAAACACATCTTCCATGTGAGGTCATTTTACATATATATACATACACACACACACACATACTAAACGCAAGCATCAATGGGTGTGAAGACATCATAGAGATAAACATGGCAAAAAACATCCTTAAAAGTTGGTGTCAAAAACTTAAAAAGATGATCCGGCCTCAGAAAAAGATCGTTAAGGATGCAGATTCAGGCTCATCTCCTCAAGCAGTTCATTGCGATGAGCTTTTTCTACCATCGAAGAGGAAAAATGGTTGTTTGAGAACTGATGATTTTAGTGATGATTTTATCATAAGATACCATGTTGCTGCACAAAATCATTTCACCATGAGGCCTAATATCTATTTTTGAGACTGGAGTTTCCATTTTAAGTGTTCTAGCTTGCTTATTCTTGTTCGAATCGATCCCTTTTCTTGTTCTTGTTCTTCTTTTTCTTTTCTTTTTTCTGGTTGTTGTTGAGTTGAATGATGCATGAGTTCTCCATAAATTGGACTTTCTTCTGTTTAAGTTTGAACTGAAAATCTTTGTTATAGACTTATTTGAAAATCAGCGTATAACTGCTAAAAGATTGTTTGGAGTGTGATTTTGGCATTATTTGGCACTTTGGGACCAAGTGGATTTTGAGGTGAAATATGGAGCAAGAAAATAACTGTGTGGCTTTGATGTGCCTTGCCATAGGATATTCTCGTCATTTCTATCTTTATACTATCATGAAGATGATTTCTTCCTCTTCTCATATGGTTTCGGAGTGGGAAGAGTGTGGGATGACAATTGCAATATACATCAAACCCACATATTAGTTTTCCATCTACACGTTTCGCCTAAAAATCCACTTGAAATCCAAATGTTCCAGTAGTTAAGTTGATGAGGGTTACAACGTTTTTAAATTATTTTCCGACGAAATGTGCCAAAACAAGTAAGTTTGAAGGCAAACGGAGAAGAAGGGATTGTATTTACCCTAATGATACATTTTAACAGGCCTAATTTAAATACGGGATATCTAATAAAACTAATGATGTAAAAGTTGAGAACAATACTAATATTAACAGTTCTATTTAATTTAGCCTAAAAAAGGCCATGAGAGGATTGTAAACAACCTCTTTAGCATTGTACCCATAAACAAAGTCTAAGTGAGCATAGTCTTCTCTATACTGCAGCACAAGCTTATCAGGATCATGGTTCGACAGTGCGTCGATCAACGTCTGCACGTCTTTAACATCAGAAAGCAAATCTTTCCCTCCATAGCTGAGGAAAAGCGGAAGATCATTTGGAATACTCGTCATGTTATACTCTGGAGGAGTCGTTTGTCCGTAGTGCCTCATGTTCTCGTCTTCACTTCCATAATCATACATTGCTATCGTCCCTTTTCGAATCACTATTCAAAAACGAAGCGCTACATTTTAGTTATAAATGTTTGTACAAGTTGCTATAGTACTATAAGAAAATACTCTCTTCATTAACAGAAAAATCCGTCACAAAATTTAATAAAATCCATCACTAACATGGTTGTGCTATAACTTTTAATTCATCACAAATCACTTATTAGTTTTATGATGGAAATAAAGTCCCTCAAAACTAATTTTTTGTTATGGAATGTCTATCGTAGACCAAACATTGTTATACAAATTTAACACAAATACTTCACAAGTGCTAAGATTCATAAAAGTTTGCACTTTTTATTAAATTTGTTTGTATCTTGTCACAAATCCATCACAAATATTGTCTATATATAATAGAATCCTATATATTGTAACAAATTTTGCATTAGTGAAACGATATTTTCTTATACTGATAGTTTTTTACCTAGTTTATCACTTCAAAAACTACTAAAAAATACAATTTAACTTGGAAATAAGGTTCCGAATATAGAAAAAGATATTGTTTCAAGTTAAAACTTACTCTGGGCTAGATGAATCATGTTCTTTGTGGAGGTTGGTTGTTGATGATGAAGATTTGCTTTTGAAGAGTTCATGCAACAGTTAGGACCTACTCAAAGCAAATTACAGTGAAAATTGTCAATGTAAGTAAGAGGGAAAAAATATAAATCTTGAAAATCAAATATATACCTGTAATTACACTTTCTAAGTCAGTGCAGTCAATTTTGCTACAGATATCATCCACAAGTTTTGAAGCAGCCCCGCTGTTGATCTCAAAAATAAAGGGTAACTTTATTTTATGTTCAAATGCATAAAATTTTGGTATTACTTAGCATAAGATCATAAGTGGCTTGAGACAAAAAAAAAAAATAAAAAGGTTTAGTTTTAAGTTTTAATAGAGTGTTTCAAGCTTATAAGCTCTCAAAATAAAGATCTCATAAGTTCCTGATTTATTTTTAAAATTTTAAGATAATTTTTTTTTTATTTTAACCGTATTAGTCACAAAATTATCATTACTAATATCTTACGAGTTAAAAATTCTTATGATCTTATCCAAACAACTTACCAAGATCTAACGTCTTATAAGATGTAAGAACTCAAAAGATATTTTGAATAAATTTAACCAAACACCCTCTAAGATTTTAAAATACCTTAGGACCTCTAGTTATATATACCTTTTTTTATCATACATTTTATTCTAGAAGCTTATATAAGCTCTCTTTTTATTATCTTATAAGTTTTCAAACATTTTATAAAACATTTTCATGAGCTTATAAGCTCATTGAAACATCGCATGAGTTTATGGAGCTCATATCTCACCCTCCTGGAGCAAATTCTTTGACTCCCAACCAATACAAGTCCTGTTAAAGAGAAGCAACTGTTAGAAAACTTAACAGTGGCACTGTTTGGCGAAGCATTTGAGAAGCTATTTATAAGCTCCCTCATATATTCGCAACGGAAAGGGGGAGATTTGTAAGTTTTGATTACTTCAGCTATAAATGCGTCGGCAGCAGCTCTGGCTAGAGGAGATGGCATCTGCCCCATATAAGCTATGGGGCTAAGTAAAGCAGCCGATCTTATCATGTTCAGTACTTCTTTTCTTGAAAATGCACCAAATGCCATTAAAGTCCCCTGTCATTATCGGCATGAAAAGATAGATATAATCAAGTTGAAATGCTGCATAGGACTTATATTTTCTATTTAAGAATATTTCATTGTTTATCTACAGCCCAGTTCAGAAAGAAAAACGATATAGATTAATCTAAACATACACAAAGAAGATTCAGACAATGAGTTTGTGTTAGTATTATTACCAAGGAATGGCCAACATAGTGCAACTTCTTCCCTGTTTGGTCGTAAACATATTGGAAAAAAGCTGGAAGATCATAAGCAATCAATTCATCCCATGACCAGTCCCAATAATCCTGTCCACAAATACAGAACTATAAAAGTAAATATATTAATTGTATAAATTATCTAGTTTAAAGATCTCGAACAATAAGGTGCAATTTAAGTGAGCTGGATAAATATATTTATATATATGTGTGTGTGTGTATATTTTTTCAAAGAGGATAATTGTTAGTTTTCAACTATTTCTATGGGACTTGATCTTGCAATCTATCTGTTCGCAGAGAGAAACACAAAAAAGACACTTAAGATTGGTACCGCATCATTAGGACTAAGTGAGGTGTGTCCGCTGCTGTAATTGGTCCCTCGAACATTGGCTAGCCACACATCAAAACCGTTGTCCGCTAATATGAATCCCAAAGATTCGTTGGGAGAATTTGATAGCCACGTTGAAGCGTCCTAGAGCCATGTACAAAATCAAGTAATGTATTGTTACATCTTTCTGAAATATAAACTATAGAAACATTACAGATACGTTCCTTCATAAATATAAATATAAATATTACCAAGACATTAGGGTCGCAACGGTCATTTAACAAATTAAATTATACCTTCTAAAGAAAAGACCAATTGGGGTCAAAATGATCATTTCATTACTTCAGTTTGAATTTTCTAATGAAGGATTTTGAGATGGTAAGTTTTTATAATTATGAAAGTCAGAGGGGAAAAGTAGGTAATTTCATTTAGCTATTTCGGACGATAAAAAACAGACAAAAATGGAAAAGGGCTGGTAATTAAGTAGCAACACTTATGAGTCCATGTTGGAGAAGAACTGGTGATTTAACTTCCTTCTTCCGGCCACCCGATCTTCCCGTTGGGATTCTCTGCAGGCTCAGAATATAACCATCTTTTGTTGTCACCTGATCATACATCAAAAACATAAGTTTCTCAGTTGTATGTTCATAGATATATCAAAATTGCTCATAAGGGAAAAATAATAATAAAAGAAAAAACTTCATACTTTATGTTCTTCGCAAGTATACCCTTGTGCTTTCACTATTAACTCACAAATACCATCCGCATAATCACTATATTCCTTGCTCCTACGTAGCTTTGTTCTTCCACCAGCTGCCAAACAGGGAAACAAAAGTAGAAAAATTAAGGATGTTATTATCTTTACAACCATTTTTATGACCCTATAACCTCTTTTCTTTTCTGTCTTTCCCTTTTTTTTAATAATTTTTACTCGCTTGAATAATTATTCGATCTTGCAGCCGCATTTTTATAGATGGGGAAGTTCATTAACTGTATGATTATAATTTAGTATACAACATAAGTTGAGACATCGTTGCTGCTATGTTTCCATGTGTTCATACTTGGAATTAAGACCATTTATTTGGGCAACTCATAAAGAAAAGAATTAATTATTTGCCCATATTTTGGGAGCATTGATGTTTTGGCTTTGTAAAGGAATATAAATGAGAACTTGTGTTATGTGGTCACATATGTTAACAGAGAAAGACAAATAGGTACAATGGAAAACAAGAATTTTAAATTGTGGTTTTTGAAGGGGGATGAAAGCAATGTCTATAGAAAAAAACCAATAATGCATTAAGCAACAATTATTACAAAAAAAAAAAAAAAGTCCCTGTCCTTAAACACATCAAACAGGCAAGACTTCTTTGTCAATAAAGATGCAAGAAGTCTGTGAGAGGATCATAGACAACTCGCTTGGCATTAACGGCCATTACATAATCTGCATGAGCATAATCCTCCTGGTAGTGAACGACCAACTTATCTTCTTCGTGATCGTGTAGGTCGTCTAAAAGGAGCTTTACATCCTCCGGGACAGAGAGTGCATCTGCCCCTCCATAGGCCAGAAAGAGAGGTACGTCATTTGGGATGTTTGTCATGTTATACGATGGTGGAGTTGGTTGTCCGTAGTGTTTCTTATTCTCCTTCTCATCTCCATAATCGTACATCTTAATTGCACCATCTCTTATCACTGCAAAGGCCAAAAAAAATAATCAAAAAAAAAAAAAAAAGGAAAACGAGCCCATGTTAAAAGTACTATTCGTTGGATCCAAGGTCTTCGTTCTTAACTTTGAGTAAGGGCTATAACTAGGAAGGGGAGTAAGTAAACGATGTTGTTTTCTATACTATTTATAAAGCGTCAAACCCTTAAAGTAACCGATTTGGGGATGTCTAAGTTAATGAAATCACCTCTCTTTAAAAAGATAATACAGTTTAGGTATTCATTGTAACTTTCACTTTCTAATATTTCTTTTTCTCTTTCATTTTTTTCTCAAGTCATATAATTTCTTCTCTATCCAATTTTATTGGTCTCTTCAACTTTGTTTTACTACTTTCGCATGAATACAATAAATTCAAGCATACTAGAACTTAAAAATATCAAAATTGTTAATGACACATATCAAGTGTATCACAACTACTAATCGGTCAGTAATTTATGCACCGTACTCAAGATTCATTGTGTCATTTGAACAAGTATCTTACTTTGCGCAAAATGAATCATGTTCTTTGTTGAGGTCGACTGCGGCTCATGCTGCAGAAAAACTGTGCCAATGGAAGAATTCAGACAGCAATTTTGCCCTGCATTTAAAATCAATTTCTCAATCTGTAGTAAGAGTGAACCTTTCGTGAACTTGTCATAAAAAATACGATCAAAATCGACTTATAAAAAGGCAACCTGTGAAAGATGTCAAAAGCTGGGTACAATCGACGCCTTTCTGCTTACATATGTGCAACATAAGTTTCGCAACAGCATCCCTGAAAATCCCATATTCATTGATCACTTTGGTAATTTTGTTCGTTTCCGATCCCGTCATAAAACGAAACTTATGCTGACATAAATATTGAATACCATAGCAACTTATGATGAAGAGAGTTCATTTCTCACCCGGTTGGATTGAATTCATGGATATTTAACCAATATAAAGTCTGTCGAAGAAGATATATAGTTCGTTAGATTGTATTTATTAATTATATGGAAAGTTCAATTATAGAAAAATAACTAAATAAATAAATAAATAAATTTTAACAATTCCATAAATACCTCAGCAAGAAGATCTTCTGCACCATTTGTTGCTATAGGGGAAGTCATCTGACCTACATAAGCAATAGGACATAGCATGGCAGCTGATCTTAGCATATTCACTAGTTGTCCTTTTGAGAATGCAGCAAGAGCAGTCAAGGTTCCCTTCAATAAAATCATTATATGCAAATTTGGAAAAATGTTATTTAGATTAATTGTCCAAACAGAAAAATTAGATTTGGTCTATTTACAAAAACCTCTCTCTATGTTTTGAAATTACAAATGTACCCTCACGAGTCACGACTAAGGCAGGTCTGTTATAATTTCTGTAACAACGACTAACAATAAAGATAGAAATGAAAGTCGGGGTGTATTTGTAATTTCAAAGGGCAAGGAGTTTCTGGTATTTAGCCATATGTTATTTATGATTTCTTGGCTCTTTAAGTTACCATGGAATGTCCCACAAAGTGAAGTTTCTGTCCCGTTTGATCGTGAACGTATTGAAAAGTAGCAGGAAGATCATAAGCAGCCAACTCGTCCCACGACCAATCCCAAAAGGCCTAAAAAGATCGTCATAAGATGATTATATTATGATGACAATTGGGATTAAAAGAGTTGTAACAATGTGTAAGAAGGTTACTGCATCATCAGGATTAAGAGACGTGTGTCCGAGGCTGTATTTTGTTCCTCTTGCACTAACAAGCCATACGTCGAACCCATTATCAGCTAATATAAAGGCCAATGACTGTTCCGGAGGACTCAGCAGCCATGTAATGGCATCCTGCAGCCGTTGCAACAATACAGTGATGGCGTTTGGAAGTGTTTTTACTATCAGCTTTTCGGCTTTTAGTTGTTAAAAAGTACTTCAGATAGTATTTTGTAAACTAATTTCTATTTTGATTACAGAGAATTTAAATTAAAATTCACTAGAATCTCAAAGCACCTCATGTTGAAGGTGCTTAGACATTCTACTTTTGCTTTTCTATCATAAAAAGTTAAATGAAGATACCAAAGTACTTCCACTAGCTATAATGTTAAAGCACCTCGTCATTGATATTCTACGTCAACTTTTCAATCAAAAAATTTAGATTAAATGTTATATTATCCTTGTTCTATCACTTCAAATTCCAAAATAATCTTTCATAAATATCATCTTTTTTCCTTTTTTTTGCTTTTTTGAGGGTAACGTGGGTTAAAGTTATGGGAAATCACTTATTTTTGCAAACAACTACTATCAGCTTTTTATAATTTTTGGGCTTAGAGTTGCAAACACTTTCATTTCATTCCAAATTAGAACCGATGCCAAACAGCATCTTTATCACTCACAAAATTCAAGATTATAGATAAATTATTTCCATAATAAATATACTCAAAAGAGTTGAAGAGAAGAACCATAAGAAGTCCATGCTGCAGCAGAACTGGTGGCCTTTGACCTTGCGTTTTCCCCGACAAACCAAATGGAATGTTTTGCAAGCTCAGGATATATCCATCTCCAGTTGTCACCTAATATTATTCAACTCCCTAAGTCAAAAACAAAATATTTCGTCGCAAAAATATTTGAATACTGTAAATTTTGCATGAATAAGCTAGTCACATTATGTTCTTCGCAAGGGTAATTTTGTCCTTCCACCATCGCGCTACAAATGCCATCCCCAGCTGCTAACGACATACGAATCCATATGTAATAGAAAAGAAGTATTGCAAGAAAAATAGATGTTATTTTATCCATCTTTGTTAGAATATGGGATGAGAACATAAGCAGATAAGATTATATAGAGTTGCAAAGATAATGGGACATTAGGAAAAAAGCCAAGTTTTGTTTGGATTAGTTTTAGAGATAATCGAAGTTAATTAAAATGCATAGATTTGGGATCAAATTGAGCCGTTTCTAATATATGCTTCATTTTAAATTAAGTTGATACTGGAAAAATGTTGATCGAATATGAAGAATTCAAGGGTGCTTTCGTTCATCGCTAAGCATCTCATAGGACTTGTCTTTCAAGAGAATATATAGCGTACCAAAAACTAATAAAAAGTGGGGATAATTACCTCAACACCCCCTTTGGTTTGGCATAATTATCAAAACTCCCTCTAAGTCTAGATAATTACCATTATACCCCTGTTTAAGATGACGAATAATTACAAATATACCTCTGTGTTTATGTATAAATCGAGAATGTTGAGGTATTAATGCCTGAAAAATGAACCTTTGCAAAGGTAACCTTTTCAGTGTTTTTTCTAGGAAAAATGAGATATCAGATGTGAAAAGGACCATATATTTTTCCTGAAAAATACTTCTGCAAATAAATAATAGAATACATTTAGTAATATTTTCATTATTAATCATGGGTTCTTTTCTCCCTTTTTGTCTTTTTAGGCCACGTTTGATTCCAAATTTAAAGAATTTTAGGTATTTGGGCCCGGACAAGATTATTAAGGATTGAGGGAGTCAGAAGTTCATAACATCCACAATCTACATTCATCATTTGATGTATTATATAAAGTTGGATTGTTCTATGCATTTACATTTTCACCCTTACAAGTCATATTTCAATTGCCAAGACTTGAGTAAGTTAATCCCATGTTTAAGAGGACTTTTGTGTAATTGGCAATATAAAATAAGGGATAGAAAGATAATTATTAATGAATAAAAATCTAGCCTCTCCCTTGAAATTACTAATATCTACCTCAAGTCCCCTACTTCAACTAATATCCACCTCAAGTCCCCTACTTCAAACTACCATATTATCGTGAGCAACGCAGGCCATATACAACTATTCGGGTCGGTCTGCTTCCTTTATCTGCTCAATCAAACAACGAATTAATAAAGACTACATGACCTTATCTCACCTAATATTGCGAATCAAATGTTGCCCTAGTAACTTGAATGTATTTCATTTGATTTAAACAAATGATTTTAGTTTACTGCATGAAAAGAAAGCGCTAAAGATTGAGGGCTTGGCATCATCCTTCTGTGATGGGCAAAAAATTGATGAGTACGAATGAATGTGCTTATACTTTCTTTTGTAACAGATAATAATCTTTTTTTGATATATATCCATGCTAACAATTACGGGACACAGTTCCAATGCACCTTAGTTATTATCTAAGTATATGTTCATATGTTATTCTAGCATATATTTTCTTTCTTTCAAATTACGGAAAGCCAAAGATACGAGGATGAAAAAAAAAACACAAAACCAAAAAAATGCTTCATCAATATGCTAACATCCAATGACATTAATGTTGTCACTCAAAATTTCCAGATTCTCAGACAAAAGAACCAAAAGATCCATGCATAAACATATTGAAGACGAGCAGCCTCTATCAAAATCTCAACTCCATCTGTTGCCTACAACAAATACCTTCTTCAACATACTGATGACCCATATTTAGCTAATCATAGATAGGAACCGACTATTTACACTTTCTATATGCTTCAGCAAAAGAACATCGATCCAGCAACATCCTTGTGGAGCCTAGGTAGCTCAGGTACGTGGATTGTTCCTGCTGCTGTCATGCTTTTCTGCCCAGATGATGTTTCAGAGGAGTCCTCAAACTTCAAGAACTGGCTCATTTGTTGCGCTGCAAGATGTGCATAACATACCGGTGCAACTATAATGGGCAACAGTACTTTAGCATTAATAACTGTTAAAAAAAAAAAAAGAAAATGGAAAACAAGTAATCTGTCTTTTAAAATTACAAATACCCTCTTAATGTTTGCTTCTGTCTTACAAATTTCACCTGTTGTTTTGTCACCATTATAGAAATTTTAACAAACCTGCTTAGGTCTTTAGGCGCATTTGTAATTTCAAAATAGAGGGCTTTTTTTGCAAACAGGGAAAATCAAGTTCAATAATTAAGCCTAAAATATAGCAACTGGGAGAAAGGAAATTGAAAATACCAATGGAGATAGCAGTAGTGCTCCTCTGGTATCTGGAGAAAGGACAAGAAAGTAGGCATATCAGGTAAAATGGCTTTGGTAAGAGATGACAAGATTAGTAGTTTATAATCTTACACATATGATAGTGAATGGATCAGATTTTGCAGATCATTGGGTGAGAAACCAATCTCATCAAGCAACACATGATAATGGGCTGGTCGAGAAGTTCCCTGTCAATTAAAATTTTATGCCAATGAACAATTTGGCAAATCGTGAGTTATTAGTATTCAACAAGGAATTTGGGATTCCATTTTGGGAGGCCCTGGGCGGGTTACAGGTCCTGCCAGACCCACCCAGTTGCCATCCCTACTCAATCATGCAACAGTATCCATAATAATTACGAATGAGAGGAATAGCTGGCAATAACTTACTATCATGCCTGCGTGAGAACACATATAGAAATCGTAATTTCTAGGGTGAACAATTTTTGTATCCACAACAGTGCCTGTAAGCAAATCATAGAACATATTTATTTTCAAATGTCGCTGGCATATAACTAGAATTAGAGTAAAGATCAATCCATAAACAGACCAGGTGGGACATTTTCAGGAGATGAAGCTTGGAATAGCTTGGTATGGTGATTCTTCTGGGCCACGATCACTGTGAATTTTGGAATGTCGGACTCACCAAGATGCTGATAAGCCTGCAATAGTAAAGTCTTTAGAATCTGAAACATAGATAGTACAGCAGTTTCACTAATCATTAATCATTATTGTGACAAAATAAAAAAGTATGTCAATAATTTCATGCTATATCTATCTCAACACATCGTTCAAAATAACAATATCGTTGATAATGATCAATTTCAGTGCAAAAAACTTGAAAGAGCACAAGATACCGATAAAATTTCTACATATACTTGGTGCAAATACACAAGGTTTTGTCAGTGTTTCCAATTCGAAACCAAACATCCATATAAAAAAAGAAAATAGAACTCAAAGAATCAGAAACACAAAAGACACCTTAATCATCTGGTCGAGTTCAATGTTCATAACCTGAGCGAACTGTGACTCACTTACACCATCCCTGCGATAAAGTCGATATCGTTAACAATCAAATCAATATACTAAGACTTATGTTTCATATGGGTCACTTAGAACCTTACCTGAAAACAATGATCTGGGATGGTTTACATCCATTACTCGTTTGATAGAAATCCACAAGCAGTTCCCTGAAGCATAATAGCACACAAATTTCCATAGTCTGTTTACACAAATCATAACATCAAACCAGAAATTAAAGAGTTTTCTTTTGAACAAATCACCTCATGATGCCATCATCTTGTCCATTTGCTAGTGGCTTGTATAACGACTCAATCATTTCCACTTTTGAAGATTGTGTTCTTACAGCTGCTCTATATCTTGATATTAATGGCCAACTTCGAGATCCAACAACCTTAAAATATTACAATATTACTTTAGCATCAAAAGTGTTAACTGCTACATATAGAGTACAATAGAAGTTCGATAGGAAGCAGATTACAGCAGCAATGGATGGAATATCGGATCGACCGGGAGAACCATGTGAGACATCCATTCCCAAGATCATCGTCGGCTTATCAGCAACGAGTGGAATTCGACCCGAATTCTCTATTGCTAGCAATGAGTTGGTCCCCCCTAGCTGTAAACAAAACGCAAAATGGTCATAACAACATTACAGGACAAAGAAAACGGAAAGAAAAATTCGATCTTCTCTCTGCTTATACCTTGGAATTGATTTTGAGAAGTACATTTGTCAGGTACTGATCATTAATCTTGTATGGGGACATGCATTGGGTGACAATACCCATATTACTCAGACATTTTTTCTTCCAAGGTCCTATGTAACACAAAGTTGGTAAAATACATTATGTGAGATGATTAGTCCATAACAAACTCTGTAACGCTGGAATGACAGAAAAAAGTACTACCGTAAATATCAGAATTTTTCCGTTCAGGCAAAACACAAAGCAGAAACTCGGGGGGGCCAGGTAGCTTAGCCATAATCTGTTCAAACATCCTTTCTACACGTGTCACAGGGCTAGATTTTCTACATTGGGGATCTTCCTCGATTATTGTATATGGCCGTTCGATATGCTACCCGACAAAGAGAAAGAGATCTGAATATGCATGCATAAAGAAAACAATAATAGAAAAGAGACACATGATACAGCATACAATGCCCTTGTTCCTCCCACAGGTGATGAGCTCGCGTGAGAGATGACTGGTATCACAGCGTCCCGAGAAATTGACAAGTGCCCAACGCTCTATCTGCCTCGGGTTCAGGAGTTTCTTCAAAAGATCAAAATGAGAGCAACGAATAACTATAGAAGTTAAGATCATTCTTCTCATGTAACATAAACAAAATAACCCAAATGAAAATACCTTGTTATTAAAGTTCCACCTGCCTCTATTCGGTAAGCAATCTTCGTTATTACCAACCTTCAACTGGAAGTGGACGAGTATTATTGTTAATATGCGATGAAAAAAGTATGCACTAATCATGAAGAGATAATACCTTGGGCGTCTCAAGTATCCGTCCATCTACTTGAGTAAGCTGCTTTTCAATTGATATACCGCAAGCAACGAGGAGTGGATCTTCGTCATAGTGATAGTTTTTCACAGCCTGGAAAGATAAGTAAGAAATGAAACCACAGTGCAATAGAAGAAAAGGCAGAAATAAGCATTGGTTTGAAAAATTTACATCAGTTGCAACTCGAATTCTCTCTTGAGGCTTCTGCCTCGATTTTTCAACTAACAATGCTCTCTGAGTTGATGACAATGCTTTTGTGTATCTCTGGAGAGAGACTAGAGAACAGAGCTGAATAGCAGAAAGGAAACAGAAATGATTTTCTCGAAGAGAAGCTTTAAGATTTTCATAAGACAAATAGAGATAAAATTATGCACCTCTAGTGGGAGGTAGTTTGGCCGTTTTGGCTTTCCAACATCCAAGCATGGCATGTATGCCGAAGACTTTAGTTCTATGTTACGGTGTTTAACAAAATAGTCATAAACCGTAATCTCTGAAGTCTCAGAATTGTCCCCAGAACTACCACTGCTTTTCACTTTCAATGAGAAACTGAAAATTAAATCAAAATCAGAAGTCTTTCAACATGGAAAGAAGAGAAAAGCCAGCTAGATAACATTTCACTTACAACTGCTGGTTGCAAGGTTTCTCACTCAAACCAATTATTTTGAATTCCATATTATTATGTATCGCCTTCACCCTCATATTCTTGAGCATCTTTTTGGCCTGTGCTTAAGTTTAAATGTCATGAACAAGCAGAAACGAAAGAGCAGTAAAAAGAAAGCTACGGCATGCAGTTGAAATTCATGTACCTTTGCCCAATCAATATAGCGAGCATCCTTCACATTCTGGTTAGCAACAAGGAAAGCCACAACAGGTCCGGGTGTCAAGATCATGGTTGTCGATACATCTAAAACAAGATTTTTAGCAGCATTATTTGTCCAAGATGACAGTACGAGAAAGTGCAAATGTCAGCAAAGAAAGCAAGTAGATTAATACCTGTGTTTAGAGATAAGCCATCAAGAGTAGGACGAAAGCTGGAATGAATTCCTCTCACACCCGTCACACCCCCTCCAACATCGGTGAACATCCGTGAGTCATCATTAAAGAATGATTGCCGAACCAATAGGCACCCCCTGCATCAGTTTTCACCATTTAGGTACAAGCTAACAACAACAACATAAAAATAGTCTAAATATGTACTCTCGCTGTACCGTTTAGCTGCTTGTTGCCTTAGTATGATGTCTAAAACCCTTAGGGCATCTTGAACTTTCTCCATTTGAGCTCCTTGAAGGGCGAGAGATACCGATTTCAATGGTATTTTAGCAGCATAGGTGATCTCTACCTTGAATGTTTTTGAATGCAAAGAGCGCTTGGACCTTTTGCCGGACCCACTTGGGCTTCCGTTATCAGAAGGGCTCCCCCCACTACATAATCAAAGATCCTAACTGACTTCAGACAACACCAATAAAAGAAAAAAAAAGAGAAAAAGGTAAACAATCAACAACATAGTCACCGCTTGGCAATAGATTCCTCAAGAACCACTGTAAATTCAAAGTTGTTCTGCGTTAAGGGCCCAACTGTATACAAACTCTTTTCCCCGTCATATGCAAATGTCTTCCCAGATAGTTCAGAGGAGTATGTTTGGTAAAGTTTATCAAGGACTTTCCTCCCGATAACCTTGCCGTCGACCGCCTTATTATCCTCAGTACTAATAGAAACCTGCAACAAAAATAGATGTTCTTAATTATATCCATATGGCATGGTATGAACTTGAAAGAGATCAGGGTAAATGAATTTTACGCTGTACTGGTAAAAAATATCATCTGGATTTCCAACAGAAACTTTGAAGTGATTTGTGAGCAACGAGATGCGCTTGCCAGAAGTCCCAAACCCAGGCCGTGTAATTATAGACCTCTTCGGCAGGTCTGTTCGTTCTACCTTCACATTTGGCGGTATAGTGGGCAGTGATGGGGCCAAAGATGGGGAGTTATCCATTCCGCTGGCTTTTTCCAGTTCTGTTTTGACTGACCTACCTAAAACAATTAGAAGAATGATAAGTGGAAGATCATCCTTCCAACAAATTAAAAGTTAAGATTATGAAACATCAGACACCATACAAATAGTAACAGCTAGAGGACACTACACACGGCACCTCCCCTAACCCAGCCTACCTCCACCCCCTCCCGTGAAACCCCACACCAAATCCTCAACCATGCACGAAAACAAATGTTGTGAAGAAGAAAATATCCAAGATAGAGGAACCAAGAATAGCTAGAATAAATGAAGAAATCAACAAATGAACTAGTATGGCTCATAGTATACAAAAACAGACATAATGTCTAACTTATTGGACATTAGTTTAGTTACAGCCAACAAAAATAATCAGTAATCCACCCAAAAACATCAATGCCAAACAAACAGTGCACAATCACATAAATGCACAATAGCTCAACATACGTACATGCTTATTCACAGACAACAGGAATACATAAACCAAAAATCTTCACTGGAAATAGAGAAATTTCCTCGAAAGAAACTAAATTGAAAAATCAGAAGAACCACAACATGGCATGCATAAAGTGCTCAAATATTGGTAAAACCCCACTGAAAATCCATATAAAGAACTTTTATCAGATGGGTTTCAATAGTTCAGCAAAAAAGGGATAAAAAAGAAAAGGAAAAAAAAATAAAACGCAAGAATATGAAAAATAGAATATCATTGCTAAACCACAAGAAAAGCAACATATACTCCAATGCAGCAACATATACATACGCGTATTTACATATGTATATATAAAGCAATATGTACACATGAACTCGCGCTTCCATATACCAGTAATAAGTAATTTTCCAAAAAAGAGCGAAAACCCCCACAATGAAAGACGATAGAAAAAGAAGAGAAAAGCTCACCTCGGTGATGAAACAGAGAGAAACCCAAGCAAAGAATTCTAGCCCAAGAACTTAAATAAACACCAAAACAAACACGTTATACGTTTCTCTCTTCTCTATTGCTGATACTGCTCTTGGACTCTCAGTCTTCCCAGAAAGGAAAAAATTGGAGGGAAACCAGAAGTCTGCTTTTGAGTAATTTTCTACTGCTGCGATCCTGTATGTTGGGAAAATCTATATATAGGATCACAGCCGTTGCTCCTTTTCAATGGACGATGATTGCTGTATGACTTACAGCGGCACACGAAATTGTGAATTTTCTTTGTTTTCTAGATAATTCCTATTCGAACCTAATTATTGAAATTATTGGGGGTATTTAAGTACAGTAATCTTAATTTGTTGCACTTTAACCAGAACATGTTTTAACTCTTGAGTTCTTGGAGTTGTGCTAGAATTCAAACTTTCTTACACTTTTGTCCTATAATATGACTCTTGAGTTGGTGGAGTTTTGTTAGAACTCAAACTTATTATACTTTTTGAATTCTTCGTTGTTCAAAATTTTAATATGATTCTTATTCTGTAAAATGACCTATAAATACTGATTTAAAGACGCATTGCAAATAAGAATTTCTCATTTATTATTATGTTCTTTTGATCTTTTTCAATTTACAATGGAACAATAATTGTTATAACTGAAAATTATTCCGTCTACCATTATTAAATCAACATTGATTACCACTAAATCTAAAAGAAGTCTAGTTCGCCTTCGGTGTTTTCTTTTTTACCACAATTCTTTTTATTTGTTTTTTTTTTTTTTTTTCTCAAAAGCAAGAGGTGCTATTGGACCGTTAGCCCAAATTTAGTCTCGCACATGGTGAGCCTACTTTCAACCCAGAAGAAAAGGCCCATAGTTATGGAAAGCCCAAATCATTAAGTTAAGATAGATTCTTTCACCTCAAATCAAGGCCCACCTATGCTGCGTAAAGTAGTTACGAACTAACAGAATTGACTCTATTCTACAAATAATGATAAAATAAATTTTTTTAATTTATTTTTATTTTTTATTTAAAATTTTTTATTTTTTTTCAACTTGATTCTCTCTAAGGTTATTTGTGGATCGTGTTATTTTACATAATAAATTCAAACAAAAGATGTCAACAATTAAGAAAATTTACACATTTACTATTGTTTAAAATAAATAAATATTTTTAATTTTATATAATGAAAAGTTCAAGTACAGACCTAGAATATGCCACAATTACTAGTAGAAAAAAGAATGTTGCAAGTGCATACATAATCAAATATGCTAAATTATCATCACTTTCACATATTCCCAATTACATGTATTTGGGTGTCATGAAATAAAAAGAAATTACTTAGTATGTTTGACCATATAAATAAAGCTGAAATGCAATAAAAAATTACGACAAGAGAACTTCAATTATACAAACTTAGTTACTACAAAATGATTAATGAGCATTTAGCCTTATTTATACAATTCATCTGCTTAAAAGGACCATAGAGATTACTAATATCAAACGCGGGAGAGTGTCTTCCTAAAGTTCTACAAAGAACATTAACATGGTGCAATAATCTTTATGATTATTACTATTTGCAAAATCAGATGATTTTCAAATTAAATGAATCACTCTTACATGAAGGCATCTGATAGAGTCTAACCTCATAACGACACAAATGATTAGATTGTCCTTGAATACAAGCTTATGATCAAACATGTCAAGATTTCAAGAATTTGCGTTTTTCCCATTTGCATCCCCTATATCGTACCTAATTGAAAAATATGTACTGGTCTAATGAAGTCACAAGAATACGTATCAATGGAACATCCCACCCATTACAAGTAAGCTATTCATCATGATGAGATAATTTTTTACCATTCACCGGTTTTTCTTTCTATTTTATAGCTTACTTTATTCTTTTTCAAATCTAAATATCTTAAACATCGAATTATTATAACTAAAGCCATATCAATAAACCTAACCAAGGTTGATTTTAGATTACAACATTTATCTTGATATATTTTGTTGAAGTATTCCGCTTGATCTCATCTGATTAGCTTATGATTTTGATCTATTTTCAGTCTCTTTATTAAATATTTAAATATCAAATTGATGTATATAGAAGGTCGGATATAAAACTTTTCTTCTTTCTTTTAAAAAGTGGAGTATAAGGTCAAAAATTAATAAAATCCCTGAAAACAATGTCTTCAAATGGTTTTATACTCACCTTTTGCCTTTCCATGGTGCAGACTTTATTTTTCTAAATATACATTTTTCTTTTCTTTTATTCTTTTTATTCTTTTTATTTCTTATAATTTTAAATTGCACCTTTGTGTAATTGTGTGCATAGTTAGTAAAATACGGGACGGAAAAATTACGGTACTTATTACGTACGAGTATAATATATATTTTTCATAAAAAATACGTTGAATTATTCAGCAAAAATTACGGATTCGTTTAAATTACGGCACGTAAAAGATACGGTATATTACGAATAATGAAAAAAAATACGGAATAAAAAATACGACAAATATAATGAAATAATAGCATTTGTTATGCTTCTTTTTACTAATATTTAGTCTTTTATTAGTAAATTTCTCTTAAATGAAGTATATTTTTCTTTAAAATATATAGCTTTGTAAATGAAATAAATTAATTATATTTTTGTAGTCTTACATGAATAGTAATATGAGAATTAAAATATGAAATCATGAATAACTAGCTAGTTATTATAGTTACTTTAGAAAAACTCATTAATATAAATTTTTAAAAAAATACATTAATTAATCCACATATTTTTTAAAGTTTTTGAGTGATTGATTGTTTAATTTTGGCATATCCAAGTTTGTGGTTAGATAATAAAGTTAAAAATAATTTTAAAAGTTGAAATAATTAAGTAGTAGTTGGTAATTGGTGTGCTTTGGAAATTGCAAAAAATAAATAAAATAATATTAAAAATTAAAAAAAAATGTTACGGGTACGTACCGAAACATACGGATTTATACGTCAAACATACGTTCACAACATAAAATATGCATATTTTTTCGTATCTTTGAGTTAAAGACGGAAACGGATTGTATTTTAAAAAATACGTATGGTAAAATATTATACATATATGATACGCGTTTTTACTAACTATGATTGTGTGGTAGATTCCCCAAAAAATCAATGAGGACAAACGATAGTTACGTGGCGCGCGGCTTTCGCATGTATGTTTAGTTAGAATGTAAAGTAGCATATTCCTCGGAATGTACTTTTATTCCATTTGAAATTCATTTATTTATTTATTTATTTTAATATTTTAATATTAACTCTTTGCTATAAATAAATTTACTCAAAAGAATCTCTTTTATTAGAAATTTATTTTTCTGTCTTTCGACCTCTGTCAAATATGATCCGTCAATTTTTATAAAAGTTCAAAAGCTTTTAATATTTTATAATATTGTGTTAAAAAAGTAATTTAGAGGCGACACGCATTTCGAAAAATAAAATAATTAATTCAGAGTAAAGAAATATTATTTAAACTATCGTTGTCATCTCAATACAAGTTTGTAATTAAATTTCTTCAATTTTTATTCATTTTTTGCACTTGCATAACAAAATGACCTAACGAAGCAATTAATTTCATAATAAGAGAGATTTTTTTTTTGAGTGAAATGATTACATTCAAACATTACATCATCAATATATTAATATAAATATTTTAATACATTCAAAGATTAAATATAACATTAACTACTATATAGTAGAATTAAAGTTACTATGCGATAGATGCAAAACCCACAGGCACTCGGTGGGAATCGAGCTGATTATGAGACCTCCGCTAATCAATTAATAAGAAAGAGATTAACGGAAAAAATTAATTATTTTTGGATCACAATTTCAAATGTCCTTACGTGCACTCCAAAGAAGTTCTTCTTTTTCTTTTTTTTTACCATTTTTTTATTAAATAATTAAGAAAAATTACTTAAAATAACAAAAACTTGACCGAAAGGAAATTCAACGCATGGGATCACAAATTTGAATCCTATTTAACTTATCAACCTGTATATTGAATCTTAAACAGGTTAATGGAGTTTCTGTACAAATTTACCTATCATAAAATAATACAACTCAAACCGAATATTTTACAAGAACAAAAATCTAGATGAAAATAGACAAGTTTTACATTATTTTTAAATCAACGTAAAGTTATAAGTTCTAATGCGTTTTTTTACTGAATAATAGAATTAAATACTTCACTGCGAGAAAATACCTCATTCACTAACGCAAAAATTTAATGCAGATTTAGAAATTTCATTATAAGTTGTTATGTCACAAGTTCGTCAGTATATGCTTTGTCACGAATTGATTCTAGATGAATTTGAAATCAATTACAAAATTATCTTTTGCAATTGAATTTTCAATCACAAACTAAAAGTTATTTAAAAAGTTAATTACAAGTTCGTCACAATATACCATTATTAGTACATATTTTGCTCATTTTTTCAAATTTGTTTCAAATTCATCATAGATCCGTCGTAGAAATTGTTTATTTTAATGATATTTGATTCGTTACAAATTTTCCATCAATAAAGTGGTTTCCTTGCCGTGCTTGTTTATTAGTTGAAATAATTGTCACATTGATTGATGAACCCGCTTGATTGATAATATAATTGAAAAAAAAAAATCAATAAATCACATCCCGAAAATTCTCTGCGCCATCGATTTTTATTTCTTTCATACATAATAACATTTCAAAAGGTCAAAACCTCTTACAAATAATTATTATTTAATAAGAATTCATAGCTTACGATTAAATAAAGTAAGATCGTCTCATGACCAACAATAATTTTCCGGAATAAACCCAACAGCAACCGAATATACCATTTCTATCTGGGTCGTGAATTCCATGTCGACAATAAATACACCCCCAGCATTCAAAAGGGACCTCTCCAACTCAGAATTCAGAACAGATTCAATAATCTTTATCTGAATCTCATCAAATTGTAAGATATTATTAATTACTGCTACCCCTTTTTGAAGTTGCAATTGATTTTCAAGATGATGATGAAGTTAGAGGGACAAGAAGAGCAAAACGCCGCCGGAAATGGTGAGCTGTGCAGAATTGTGGAGGTGGCGCCGCCGCCTCGGCGGCAACTGAAGCTGTCGTTTTCCGGCGAGAGGTACGA
>JACFYI010003479.1:561365-573252 GCA_014898755.1 Handroanthus guayacan | reverse complement strand
TACAGTGGTGATGGTGTTTTGTCTAATGTCTAATTCTCGTACAGGGGCATTTCTTTAGTTCTTTTTCTTTATGTTGTTAAGCCAGGGGGTTTAGATTCTTCAACATACATTTTTTGTAATTATATGTGTTATAAATGGGTGTGTGAGAGAGATAGACACGGGATTTTAGACTACGAATTATATTCTTACACATGCTAAATGTAATTATATGTCATTATGTGTTTTTAAGGCTACGGATTTGGATTCTTGCACAATGATACCAAATTTTGTCTCATTACATTGAAAGGGTTAAAAGAGTCATAATTTGAACATATTTTACATGTTTTTCTTCGATTTTTCACCACTAGATATATTTTTCATGCTTTTTTTGTGATAAAATTCTTCAAGGGGAGTGCCAACGGAACAATACTCTGATATGGCTCAACCTTTGACATTTGATTATAAAGCTAAACATTGTATATTTGGCAACACATGAGGAAATGATCATATTAGTCTTTCTTTAATTATATGTATATTTGTGTCTAAGAGAGATATAAACATGGTTTTAGTGCAGATTTCAATTTACATTTTCATTTCATTATATGTTTTTTCGTCTATGCTTGCAACTTATATATAGATATATACTTTTATGATATTCTTTATTTATGTATTCAGTTATATGTAAGATAAACACGCACTAAATTTTTAATATCTCTATGTTATTTCTGTGTAGATATTTGTGTCCAGAGCCATATCCGGATGCCAATGTTGAGTTTCTCAAAGCAAATGGGATTCAATTATTTCAATTTGGGATCGAGGGGTATAAAGTAAGCCAATATTATTCTTATGTCAATATCCAATCTTATAAAGTTTATCATTTTCGTGTTAGTGTTTCATTGCTTCCTTATGTGCATTGATTCAATTTCTCATAAGTTGAGGTTCTCCAAATATATAAGTCAGCCATATTAGTTCCTTTGTTTCAATTTCCATCTACTTTGCAGATTGGATTAGGGTATTTAAGGCTGGAATTTGTCAAGACAAGTGAAACTAAATGTCCTATGAACTTTTGAACATGTCCCAATGTTTCTAGGAAAAGAAAAAATACTTACGAAGTACTAAATATAACAAGATGCATCTTTCTGCGTAGAGTCCCAAATACAATCCAAAATTCAAATGTAGAGTTGACTGAATCCTATAGAAAATGCTTTTCACAAGATTTGTGATATGTTCTACATGAATCTTAATAGAAGAAAATAGGTATGGTTTCTTGCCATGGTGTTTATTTTTACTCTCTTGGCGTGCTCTTTCACGGGCCAAGCCTCATAGGCCTTCTCCATCATCAAAATTTTGTGGGCCTGATTCGTGGTACATCAATTGCTTTTAAAAGCAGTAATTGCAAGTTAATGGTGTTACATTACTTACTTTGAATGAATCATTGCTCTTGGGGTAAAAAAAAGAAAGAGTCAATTTTGATAAACAAAATCTTATTTTGAGACTTCCCAAAAAGAAAATTGAGAATTACAACATTTGGAGTTGAGGAAATATTGTACAACATATTAAAATCGTAGTCCAATTGATACAAATAGAAGCAAATCACAAGCTTTCATCCTACATTTGGTTCTTGAATTTTGGGAAGGAAAGTGTCAAGCAAAATCTCTTGTACATTAAATATATAACTTTATTCCTTTAGCTTTTCCTCCTTGTTTTTCCCCGTCTAATTCTTGATCTTAAAATAACATTAATCTTCATCCCTCCATGATCTTTAAGTTGTTTATGAAAGATGCTGAATGTATAAACCAATCTTATCATGCCTCGGTTTATAACTAGAACGATATATGCATTCAAAAACAGACTTTTATTAGTCTGCTAATGGCCTAATCTTGAAAGAGTAACTTGTACAGGAACCCTTTGTAAATATTCCTGAGGATAAAATCCGCGATGCACTGAAGGTAGCCATTGGTACGTTCTTTCTCAGCTTCCATTTACAGTTTTCACATTCACTAAATGTTGAATCTTGCTCGTGATTACGGTGTAATGTAAACTTACTAGTATTTCAATTTCCCGAATTTAGATGTGAAGAATCATCCTGTACTAATCCACTGCAAACGAGGAAAGGTACGTCTCTATAATCATACTAGCCTCGACTAAGAGGATGTTTGACTAAAATAAGATCTTGGAGCTTATAAGATATTACTGATGATATTTCTGTAATTAATATGATTAAAACTAACAAAAGCATGTTAAAATCTTAAAAATAAGTTAGAAACTCCTTTCTTTTTCTAAAAAATAAGTTATAAGGTCCCACATATTGCTGGAGAAACTTATAAGATATCTTTTTCTAAAATCTACAAAACCATCTATGACATGTTATGAGATTTTTAAATAGTTTATAAGCTCATCCAAACGTTATATAAGCAATAACTTGTGATTGGGTTTTGTTCACTTGGTGGTCATTCAGCACCGAACCGGTTGTCTTGTGGGGTGCTTCAGAAAGTTACAACGATGGTGCCTCGCTTCTGTGTTCGAGGAGTACCAAAGATTTGCAGCAGCAAAAGCCAGAGTTTCGGATCAGAGGTTCATGGAGTTGTTTGACGTGTCATCTTTCAAGAACTTGCCGAAGCCATTCTCAGTTTCAAAGAGGTAGCATCAGTTAACCTGAAAGACTTTTGCTTCATCTCCTTGACTGTGGAATAAAGGAGTCATTTTCGAGCAAATAGCAGCTAAGAAGGCTCCTACTCTTCCTTCATTCTAAGCCCTTTGCCCTTTTCGTTGCTAAGCAGATCTCGATCCACATTTTCTATGGAAAAAAATGATGTTTAGGAACTTCTGGATTCCTTGAATGCAGAAAGGTTTTTGCTAAATATCTCAGGTCTATAGATATTCTCAGAAGATCTTATAGTCATTGTTAACATTCCAGCAGATATAGAAGTTGTTGATAAACCATGCTAATTTTTTCAATGAGAAAAAACACCGAAAGGACTCTGCCGGTCTATATCAGCACATAGTCGAGATTTTTCCTTTATTTCTTTCAAATAAAACTTAATATCCGATACATGTTTCACTAGTAGACATAAAATTTATCTGGAAATAGGTCGCTAGGCGGCTTAATTTCATATGTGCACAGTATTTTAATAGAAGAACATGGTTTTCCTCGGTTACCTTCGCTTGGATGGGGCGAAATTTTCCTGGACTTCATCCGATAACGGGACACTTTCCGAGCTCTTGCCTGCAGTAAACAAAACTTGGAATTAGAGTACATTTGTGGATATTTCGATAGAATTCTCTTTTTCAATAGATGTTTAATCTCTTATTCGATAGCACTGATATATGCCGAGTGTATTAAACTTTTTCTTAAAGACACATGATTATAGTTGCAAAACATTTGGCATATGCTAGGGCAGTGGAACAAGGCATGAAACGTATATTGGAATAAAGAATCCAAAATGAGGGGATTTGCTTGGACCTGCTAAATTTCCAAAAATATATGATGGTATTCGGTATGTTGACTTACAGTTAGTCGAGCTTCGGAAGTTTGTCCAGTTCGACTATTTTCTTTAGACCATGCTCTCACTGTACGTAATAATCTTTGGATGAACTCCTCCACATGATTATAAATGCTGGATTTGAATGCATTGAACAAAAGTGTAGTTAGAATATAAAAATGAGTTGTTTCCCTGTTGTCACATTCTTCCTCAGCAGCCAATTATGGAAAAGTTTCCAAACAACATGAAAGACAGAAATCGTAGAGACCAAAGACAGAAATCGTACCTAAGACGGTGTCTATTGCAGGCAGTGAAGAAAGCCACAAAGCCGTAGAAAATACTTCTGAGAGCGCGGAAAACCTGAGAAAAGAAGATAGTAAGGAAACAGCATATGCCACAAGAGTTATACGGTACATGATGATGTCCAAGTACGTCGTCAGATATAAAAGATTCTGCAGCATCGATGTATTATTGTCCCTTTATTGCTTATGGAGGATTCTATCTCGTGAAAGTGCCAAGGGATGGGAGAATGAAGCCCCTTAGTATCAACTATCTCATGTCCCTCAACTCCTCTGAAGTGAGACAATAGGAAATTGGAGAGGTTGAGGTACTTGAAAGAGTTGACATACTAGGGCCTCATCTCTCACACTTCGAAGCATTATTTATGTACAGAATCCCTCATCATGAGTTTTCGCAGGATAATTCCTCGATGCAGTTGAATCTTTCATGTTGGCAACGAATTTGAGTGTTTTAAGTACATTTTCACAGCAAACCACCTGGGAGAAAAGGTCATTCCAAAGAGATCGCCAAACTGAAACCTCATATGAGCTCACTGTTGACTCAACACCTCTTGTGAACTGAAAGATGCCCCTCGCGGTTAACCATAAATCTCCAACCAACTGGTATATAAATGTACACAAGAAGGCCACAATGCTACAAAATCCAAGAACTGCATCAAACACAACAATCAAAAATAAAATATGATGTTTAAAAGGTCTTAAAAATCTGAAAATAATTGTCTGAAAAAAAAAAAAAAAAAAAAAATTAACTTACCAACGTTCCAAGCGACCGCTAAGGTATACCACAGTGGCAGCAGCAAAATCTCTACAAAATCTCCTATTAATGTAACTGAAAACTCGACCACCATCCGTATTAAAGAAAAGGAATTATCTGCTAGTTTTATGAAAATACTCCAAAGAGGAAGGAAGCAATCCAAGAATTCTGTAAAGGGTCGGGCAATCGGCTGTATAAAGAACGAAACAATTGAAAAAATGATTCGTATCACCGTTAAAAACCACTTGATGGCCTTCTGAAAATTATGAATAAACAGCATTGTTCCCAAATACTTGATTCTTGAAATCATTTCCCACTCTTCTATCCAATCGAAGAAAGGTCCAAACAAATGGGATGCCGTCGCCTTAAGAAGAGGCACATTTTTGTACATGTCATAGAATCCAATGAGGACAGTGACGACTGAGATAAGGACGTAAAGAACTCTTGCAAGAGGACACATCCATGGACGATAAAGACGGCAAAATCCTGGATAAGACTGCAGGAATATAACCCAAGATGGAAGTCCAGCTTCAAGAAGAGTAAGTAGCCACAATTGGGACATTATTATGTCCTTTAGTTTAAAAGGGAGATCGCGATCATTGAAACGGAACAAAATTAAGACATCCCTGTAGAGAGCAGGCTCAATTGTTTCTTCAGAATCTCTTGGATCAGACGTCTGCCGAAGTACTTTCTCAAGCTCAGTGTCAATCGACCTCATGACTTTCCTTCTTTTGTAAGGACCATCACGGGGAGGTGGTGTATGCAGTCTGTTCATTACATATCCGGTTGTCTCTGGATAAACGCTGCAAGTGTGACTTGGAGGGCAGAGAGAGTCATTTCCAGCAAATATATCGTCAGTAATGATGTTATTGATATTGGCCTCAGTTGTCCTTGGAAAACTTTCTTGAGCATCATAGAAATCTTCACCTGGAACAACCTTAAACTCAGGCAAAGTCATTCAAGAATTGAAAGAGAATGGCTAAATCATTCACGAATTCTTAATGCAATTCATTTGAGTTTGATGTAATTAAACTGCGATGAAGTACCTATTGTGGCTTCCAAATGCTCTTTCAAGAGAGTCTGTTCCTTTGGTGTCCCGGGGAACCATGAAGACATGCTCCTAGCAGCATGTGCTATGCTGTCAAATTCCCATCTTCGCATGATTTTAGCCTCTATTGCAAGTGATGTATCCGTCTGAAAACAACACAAGAAAGAACGAAAAAAATTGAAACCCAGAATTCAATTATTAGATTTCAAATACACCATGTCGCTGTGATCACTGGCTACCTGAAGCTCGTTAAAATAGTTAATGCCACGTACGTCGCTCCATGAAACCTCAAACACGATGAATCCGTGCAAGGTTCTATGCAAATTACTGTTTGCAATCAAAGAATTCCTAAGCTTCTTTACCGGTAGCAAAGCCTTGGTCCTTGATAACATCACGGCATCAATAAAAGGGAACCAGTTTCTGAAGTTTCTTGATTCTCTTGCATCTGTTGAGGAGGCTTGTAACTCTGAAAGTTCTTGAATCATCTTCTTCTCCTTCATTCCCCTAGTGTTTGCAAATGGGGACAGCCTAGACTGCACAGTTATAAGAAAAGTGCTTACAAGTTATAACGTCAATTTTTAAGTAAAGTTAAATTCACATAGAGGGTATTTGGTATTGTTTTTTCCTTGGATTGAATTGATTTTTATATATAAAAGTTAAGAAGCTAGTATAGTAAAAGAAACTAGTAAAAGGTGAGAGTGTTTGCAGTTGCAATTTTTTAAAAAGTTGATGATGAAAGTGATTTTTTCCATTATTTTAATGTTTTAAGTTACTATCTTACTTCCAATGATAACCCTTTTGATGTAAACTTTTTGCGGTGCTTTTCTTCCTAGCGGGCGACACTTTACCAAACTCTCTCCAAAGCACGGCTAAAAGCTGAAAAGTTGCCAGTAATAATATTGACAAACATCATCATAAGCATGCTAATTAAAACGAGACAAAGATAGTCCAACAACCTTAGTGACCATCAATTGCCACCAATGTGTGGATCGTGAGACAAGATCTTTCAGCCATGGCCTGTTGTCCACCAAGATATAGAACTTTCCACTTTCAGAGGCCAAATATAGGCTGAGATGTGAAAGATAAGATTGCAAATCCCTGCAAAACATAACACCATAAGTAATCAAATTGAGAGCACTACAAGTAATAATACTGGCAACAATGCAGCAATTACTTCGCCAAATAAGCAAGAACATGGAGATATATTTCTTTCTTAAGACCAATCCGGATGTTCTATCATCAAAGAATAGACACATGCTCATCCAAATTCACCATTTCTCTCTGAAAATTTATTCATTAAAGTAGAAAAGCCTTCGTTTTTGATGCAACACATGGTCAAATCATGCATATAAAACTTATTATTGACATGCATGAACTTTTCCTTTTTTTTTTTTAAATTAATCACACCAATATCACCATATATATTGCAACTTACATACATACATCACATACATGTATATGTATATGACTATGTTGCTTTTGCCAGAATAGTTACGTAATATATGAATAAATACTTACATCCACCAAAACAAAAACCATATATATCACGTCCTAAAATTTTAAAGAAATCTCATATATATATATATATATATCGTATCTTTATGGCCGATGCATCATCATATCATGCATGCATGCATATGATCTATTGCAAGATTAAAAGGGCAAAAAGTACCAAACAATCCAATAACTCCAAATTAAAGCAAACGAAACAACCAAATTCAACACGAAATAAGCAAAGAATCTACCCAATTTGCAAACTTGTTAAGGGAAAAACGCAGCGGCCATTGTCTCTGTTCGCCATCACCATCAAAAGGACTTCTCAATCCTCGCTTTTCTCTCAAAATTATTCCAACCACCGCTGCTCCATAAATCGAACAACATTCATAAAACAACAGGATGGAACAGTAAAAGGAAAGGAAAAAGAAAAATCTATCATTGTAAATGGGGCACAGCAAGAAACCCAATACCTGGGGAAAGGAGTGAAAGGGGAACCGATCAAGGGAACTCCATGAGAATTCTTGAGATGAACAACGGGAACAACGCACCCCACAAACGAGCTTCATTAAAGAATGGAAACCCGGAAAAGAAAAGTATTAATTTGACGCGGGTATCGACGTGGGCATAAATTGTTTACGGAAAAGGATTAGATGATTCAGAATCATAGCTTCTTTTATGTCAGCAGTGGTAATGAAGGCCCGCCATTAATGCGGATATACGAGAAAATATAGGCTGAGAAACAGAGGAAAATGTAGGAGTTGAATTTGTTAGACGAAAATTGACCTTAAACGGGTGGTGGGAAATCGGGGGACATGTTTGCCTTTTGCTCGAGTTTGAGAGACAGGAGTCAGAGGTGGGCCCCCGGTGGGTTGGGGGTTGCAATAATCAATTAAAAAGGAATTTAATGGCAAAAATTATAGAGATAGTAGTTAATGCATGGTATAATTATATTTCCTGAACTAATACATGTGCCTCTTATATATTCAGGATACCAATTTAAGATGTCTCAAGAATCTCAATAAGTGTAGTTGTGGTTATTCGTAGAAAGAGCAATAAGTAATTATCCAAACCTAAGGGAAATTTTCGATAACCAAGCCAAATTTTAGAGATGTTAAGGTAATTATACCAAAATTATACAGCGATTTTAATTAATCTAAATAATAAGTTATAGCTAGTAGATTATGAGTCCGAATTCCATTAATATGACTGTTTATCATACTAAATAATAGTGTATTTTTTCATTAAATTGTAATTTTATGTATGTTTTTTTCCCTTTAATTATTGTATGTTATTTTTTCCTGGAATGTAATCGATGCATTGATCTTGGCCTATCCATCCATGGCGGAGCTTCATTGGATTTGTGGATACGACTTAAGACAATTATATCCAATCCAATAAAACAATTGGTATGTTGCACAAGAGCCCAGAATGGATTATGGGCCGTGAAGGGGAAAATATGTTAATTCGGTGGTCAAATTGTGTCCAAAAAGAAGCCCAAAGGGTTCTCACAATCTTTAGGAAGTGCTATCTTCATTATATTTAACGGAAAAGATTGTTCATCTTTGGAACGTTGCATGAGAATATCGAGAGGCAAATGCCACTAAACCAATAACCAAAACGAATAATCATAATTGATGGAATAATTCAAAAATGTACAAAGGTTTACATATGCCTCTATCCCACAACCTAAATCCTATGTTTAGCTATAATCTTGTTTTGATTTTGCAACCACAATTGTTGTTCTAGCAGCAAATTCTGCTGACTCGCGGGACTACTCAACGTTTGTTCACCTGAAAATTCAGTACCACAAGCAAAAGGATCGTTCTCGTTCTGGTTCGGGTTATGCACTGAAAATGTGGGTGTGGCCTGGAATGTGGGCACTGAAATAGCAGATTGCTGGTTTGATGATGCTTGTTGTAACTCCATTGGGTCTTCTAGAAATGGGTTGTAATGATTATTTGGTGGCAATTGTATATCCGATGTTGGTTGCTGCGGCGGCGGCGCCTCAAATAACACAAGCTCCCAGCCGTTTGTGGCGGTGGAAGGGTTCTGTTCTGCCAAGGGTGGCTGCTCTGGGAATGCGTTGAAGATGTTTGTGTTATTGTCTGAAAGAGGTTGTGATGAAGCTGATGGTGATGATAATGATATGGTTTCAGCCAGCACAAGCTCCCAATTCTTGGAAGCTGTTGAGTCTAATGCTCCCTTTTGCTTCTCTTCTTGTTGGTCTTGTAATTGACTTTTTTTATGATCTTGCTCCTCTTTCTCTTCGTTTTCTTCGTTCTCTGTCCAGTCATCTAATGACATGAGATCAGCAATGGAGCATGAGACGGGCAACGATCGGCTCGAGCCCGTGTCACTTATCCTGAAAGCATCATCTCGTTGAGGTTCGGAGTAAGCCTCAAGATCAATGGAAATGGCGGGGCTGCTCTTGCGTACTTCCATGGCGTTTATAAGTTCTTCTAGTGACGTGCATTGCGATCCATACTCGGACGTCTGATCTGATAATCCATCTGTTGTCGTCGAGAATTCCGAGTGTTCGCCTAAGCTACCGTGCCGTGTGGACCTTGGCACGGAACTGGGGGGCGGAGGAGGGACAATCAGAAGTCGACTTGTTGGCATTACATTGGATGGGAATGAAGACTGATCTTTCAAGAATTCCTGTAAGGTCTCAATTAACTCTTCTGATATTGTCTGCACACTTGGATACTCTGAGCTTCTACCAACACCTATACTTTTACACAAAGCGTAGAAAGCACTTAGCTCTTCAAACTGCTTTACAGCCTTAAGACATGTTTGGAAGGCGCTGACACAGTTCTGATATTGTAAATGAAAGAAACTATCAAGAACAAGGGTGAGCCCATCAGAAATGTCTTTGTAGAGATCAAAACTCTCTTGTACTATGGCATAGAGAGAGATCTGCACCAAACGGTTCGTCTTGGCTGCACCAGTTGGCCTAGTTGCGATGGCCCGGTCAAGCAACCGCTGCCAATATGACATCTTGTCAAGCAACATTGCTGGCTTCATGTCTCGAACAGGCTCATTAGGCCTTCGTGCTCCTCGGCTCTTGCTCCGTTGGTATGTTGAGCTTGAGCTTGAATCTTCCTGTGTGTATCTGCGCTGCAGCTTCCCCGTGAGAAAGCACTCTAACCGCTCATCAAGATAAAGAGCGAATGTTCGGACAAATGATGTGAAATCCCATGGACTTGAGTTCGAATCATCGCGAAAGCTTGACAGATTGAGAATCTTGGCACCCCGTTTCATCGCATGGAGGACTTCTCTCGGAAAATAAGGATCGCCATCTTGAAAGATCCGAAGAACGAGCATCAAAGATTTTAACGCTACGACCCAATTACGTGTACGCCCTATTCGTTTGCCTATGGCACGAGCACAGGCAGCAGCATGGGCTTTGTTGGAGGAGACAAGCTGCAAGACTTCCTGCACATATCGATCATCAATGGGAATATCGTCATGTGTTGTGGCTTTGAGCACTGCAACCTCAACATTCGAAGAAGCATTGCTGGAGACCTTAGCGAGGCTAATGCTGGTTTGATCTTTCACCGCACCTATAGCCTTCTTTAGCTTGCTTGACATTGTGAATGATAGAAGATCAAAATCTTATTACCTGCAAATTGTTCCTCAATAATTCATCCTTTTGAGATCTCTCCAGAAAGAATATTGATTCGGGAAAATTGATGAAAATGTTTCTTCTTGTTCCTGTTCTTTCTGTGTTTGGAGATCTCTTTCTTTGGACAAGAGAGGATATTGATCTGGGAAAATTGATGAAACTTGTTGCTTGTGTTGAGATTCACAAAGAATGTTTTGTTTGTCATTGGTTTTTTCCTTTAATCACTCTCATCCTCAAAGATGTACTATGAATTTGGGTCGGTTTGTGGTCATTCTACGCTCCTAAAGCAGATCATATTTCTCAAGGATTATCACCCTCAACACCTATTGAGGTTTGATGTAATTCTAATTTCAAAAATATCCCTACCGTTTAGGGGAGAAAAAAATAAAAATAACACCCCGTACTATTAGATTAATAGGATGCATACTTGTATTAATGTTTTAATAATATATTAGATTTTCAGGAGTATAATGTAATGTTGGGCGGGCTACATTAGGTTTTCCAATTTCAGTTAGTTGACCAACATGTGATGTTCTTATAATTTTCGGAATTATATGTGTTTCTGTAATTAGTCAGACTAGTCTTGGGAGTTTTGAGATACTTAATTCATACGAGTTTTGACAAGTGTCTCAATATAAAATGAATACCGTCTAAGTATGAATTGATGTAATTATACGATGGAACCTCAAAAATGTGATGCATGAAGGTTGATGCTATGTATTGAAGTTCAAATTTAAATTGAAATGGTGAATACTTCATTAAAGTTTGTCGCTAATCATTAGAAAATTATAAGACTATACTATATGGGATTGGAAATTTAAATTTTTATAAAGTATATAATAACCAAACATTTTGTTTTAACAACTTTGTTATGATAAAAAAAATTAATTGAAATTCTTAAATATACACAGTGATATATTTGGTGAGACCAAGGGATACACATCATTTACTAATACTATTTTTTAAGAGAGAAGTGATTATATTTAATAATTACATCAATATCATTGCATTAATATATTTAAAAATCAATTAAACACAAGAAAAATTCTCTATACTACCATTCGGTAGAAAAAGGCTTACACGCTATGGAGAAATTCAAACTTGCATCTTCTTTATGAAAAGAGAGAGGCGGTGCCATTTCATTCAAAGGATGGTAGCTCAATTTTTTTATTTTATTTTATTTTTTTTGGTTGGGGGGGGGGG
>JACFYI010003479.1:514809-540685 GCA_014898755.1 Handroanthus guayacan | reverse complement strand
CATTATTTACTTATTTAATTATTTGCGAATAGTTATACCGATCAATATGCAATCCTATAAAAATAAGTTTGTACTTATTTTTTGCGTTATTAGATTGAACTTTGGATATAAATATTTGCTAATTTAAACATGAAAGAATTAACTATTTATTTAAAAAAATAAATCACCAAAAAAGGTCAAGTATTGTATTTTCTAATCTTTAAATATGAGTTAATTTTTAAGTATATCATCTAGATTAACTATACTTTGGTATGCTAATACAAATGTTCTCTCTCTTATTTTGTTTTCATTTATCTTCTAATGGATCATCCTCAATCCCAAGTGGAAATGACCTTTCTGAAGGTATTGTAGATGAAATAAAATATGTTAGTCTTGATATTGATAATTTAAGAGGTCAATGATACGATTATGGATCAAATTTGAAGAGAAATCACCAAGAAGTATAAAAAAGGCTTTTAAATTTAAATCTCAGATCATTTTATATGCCGTGTGTTTTTATGCCAAACTCCCCTTTTGAGCCTTCTTGTTAGCCTATAAAAAAGTTAACAAGAATCTTATTTGGATTTTTGTTAAAAAACAAAATTTATAGTAAAGTTTCAATTTTCTATTTCGCCTAGAGGCCTGCAAATGGGTTGAGCTGCCCCTGTGAGATACAAGATACAAATGAGTTAAACATGATATGCAAACCAATAATTCATGGTCTCATGATTGTTTCCATTTTCATCCATCCCAGAAAAACCCCATAGAGCAACTATGTAAGAAGGGATTTTCTTCCATCCTTCCCCTTTTGTTTTGTGTTGAGATACTACCTTTTTTTAAGAGTAAATCACAACCATATATTTTAAATGAAATTAATCAGAATCGTTCATCACTTTCATTATTAAATTAATAATTTCTCCTTTATATTATTGCAATTACTAGAATACCCTTTGTTAACATAATTAATAAAAACAAAAAAAAACAAAAACATTCCTAAGTTCCCAAGATTTAGAAGACATCAATTTGAAGAAAACAACCCTCCCCTCTCAAATAAACATTCAACAGTGCCCTCCTCTCGCTTTCTCTATGTCTGGAAAGTAATCATTTGGTGAAAAATTCTCAGACAATTTTGAAATCAATATCTATTTGGTCAAACTAATGGGAATGATTCTTCTTCTCAAACTGTCATTTATATTAAAAATAATTTTTCAAGAAAATTTGATTTTTGGCAAATAGACAGTGGAATGTTTCTTCCTTCTATTTCTGGTATATTGTTTCCACACAAAAAAATAAACGTTTTTACATCTCTTGGATGTTTTACATATGTTTGGTTGAAACATTTCTTCTTCTTGAACATTAATCTTGTGATATCTGGAACAAAGTGCATCGAATGTCTATTTTCTTATTTCTTCTTAGATAAAATGTAGTGAAAAAATTGAAATATTTCTTTAGACCGAAATTGATGTCTTCTCCCCCATTCCGTGTACGCGCCAAATTCAAACCCTAAATCCCTAAATCTTGGTAATTCTTTTTTTTTTTTTAAGTCTTTATGTTTTATTAATAATTACAACGAAAAGGATATTCTAGTAAAATTCATCAAAAAAAGGATAATTTATCAATTTAATGATAAAAGTGATGAACGATTTTGATTAATTTAACTTAAATTGTATGGTTGTGATTTATTCTTGAAAAAGGATAGAATCTCAACCCAAAACACTGTGGTAGGACCACGTAAGAATCCCAGACTAAAACTACAAACTTGAAAATCAACGTAAAACTAAATTTACAGTAACAAATCCCAACAAGATTCTGCAACTAAAATCAATTACATCAAGAACCACAAACACAAGAAGAAAAACAAGAACACAAATTAACTTGTAATTTAACATAAAAAAAAAAATTAATGTGACAAAACTCATCAAATCTCATGAAAAGAAAGTCAGATTAAAAAGTACTTTGCAACGTCAATACATCCTTACCGAAACCAACAAGAATCCCAAACTCTGTAACTAAAATTACATCAAGAACGAAAACATGCACCACGTAAAAGATTAATCTATTTCCCAGTACGAGATTGTCTGATTTTGATCCACTTCTGGTTGAGTTCAGCTCTGGACTTCTCCAGTGTCTCTTTCTTCTTCATGATACGCTGCATCAACTCAGGGAACTCCTCAAATTGAATCATCTCATCATTCACCACTTTTTCTCTGTATATTTTTCTATTTCAAACTGTATTTAATTTCTTTTTTACTCTGTGTGTGTGTGTGTGTGTGTGACATCCACGATTTTATATTTGTATAAGGAAATATCAATAATCCATCATGTATTTATGACATGTAACTGGAGATGCAAGGCTATTTGAAGTAAAACACAGAAAATGAATTAAATGTGATAGATTGGGATCATATCTATTGAAATGGTGTTCGATGTCATATTTCATGTTATAAATACGTCCTTAAGTGTATTAAATACATACATACATACATATATATATAAACATAGGTTTGTTATCTTGTTAATGCCAATACATGCAATTCCAATAAAATAAGAAATAAGGCATGAAATGAGATACCAGAGGCGACTCAATTTTTAGCCAAGAAAGACGGCTGCTTAGGGTCACCAAAAATAGGAGGCCTCATACACACAGATATATATATATATATATATATTTGAAGGTATTGTTTGATTCCAATAGAACCAATTTTTGACCAACTTGTGAATTCTTAGAATTTTGAATTTTTTTATTAAGTTAAAAAATTCTTATTAATTGCTAATGATATATTCTTATTGAAACCAAATCAATAACAAAAGGACAAAAAATAGTTAACAAATTTCACAAAAGAAAAAAAAAGACCCACAGTTTGAATAGAAAAAACAAATATTTTGATTGTGAAAACTCCAACTTGATTAGTTACAAAATGATTCGCTACTCGTATTTATAATTTTCATTTCAGAATCCTAAAAAGTTGTTAAGATTCAGCCAACAATAAGCGAAGATTACGTAGAGTTTTTTACAAATTTCTCCTAAATATTTTTGCAATATTTAGAAAGAACTTGATACTTTTATATAATATAGTATTATATTCACAATGTTCTAGAGTTCTTAAAACTTTATAAAACTTCTTACAATTATTTGGAGATAATCATTAGTAGCTCTCTTGATGTTTAGTCTTATTATTATTTCGTATACGCATTGGATGCATACTATATAGTTAACAAATATTTGAAGAATTTTTTGAATAACATTAGATCAATTTTGATGAAATCCCGAATTCTTAAAATTTTGAGTTTTTTCATTAAGCTAGAAAATGTTGCTTGGTTGTTAGCTCGATAATCTTTTAGATAATCCTAGAATTTGAAATTCAGTTGAATTATCATATTACTAATGCTTATTTTTAGTTAGAACATTGTGTTAAAGGAAATAAATTGAGAAAATACTTATATTTGAAGGAAAAATATACTAACCATGAGAAAGGATGATTACCTAGTCTATAATTATGCAATTGGAAGAAGGCCTAGGTAATGTTTATTTCCAATGAATTATCTAATAATTTGTCCAATTTATATTGTAGTTGGATATGTAAAAGTATTTTTACTTTTCGTTTATTTACTTATTTAATTATTTGCGAATGGTTATGCCGATCAATATGCAATCCTATAAAAATAAGTTTGTACTTACATTTTTTGGCTTTATTAGATTGAACTTTGGATATAAATATTTGTTAATTTAAACATGAAAGAATTAACTATTTATTTAAAAAAATAAACCACTTAAAAAAGTCAAGTATTATATTTTCTAATCTTTAAATATGAGTTAATTTTTAAGTCAAACATGATATGGAAACCAATAATTCATGGTCTCATGATTGTTTCCATTTTCATCCATCCCAGAAAAGAGCTTTTTGTATGTTGTCCCAGTGTTATATTTAATTGACAAAATAAACCCTGTGAAATATTAATTAACGTTATAGATCTCGTGAAATTTTTAATAAGCACAACAAACCCCCGTGCAGCCCACGCACTTGCCGTGCAACCATGAATGCTATTTCAGTACCAAAATACCCATTTTACCCCCAATTTCAGCCATCTTCTTCCTCCTTTCAAAAATCATATTTTTGGTCTTTATTCCTCTCTCAATATAGTTTATGCATCTATATGAGATTGGAGATGGGAGGGGCGGCGGCGGAGTGGGACTGCGTGCCTGGAAGTGGGGCCGCCAGCGGATGTGTGTCCGCATCTTGTGTGTTTGTTGCGTTTGTATGTGTCTGCTGTGGCTGTGTGTGTGTCTGTGCTCTGTGGGTGGGGGTGGGGGGCATGAAGAACACAATATGCCCTTTTTTTAATTTAAATTTTGTGTTATTTTATATATTAATTTCTTAGCTAATAAATAAATCAAATTAAATTTTGTTAAATTAGTTATATTTTATTATTTTAAAACTGTTGGTACTGTAATAAAATCATTGATATTAGTTTATCTAATTATATTAAATTTTGTTTTTTTAAAATTTGAAATTAAAGAAATAAATCAATATTTTAAAATTTATTACAATTAAGTATATTCAATAATTTAAATAATTAAAATAGCAAATACAATGAGGGTATTTTGGTCAATATATAGGGCTCTTCATGGAAAAAAGTGATGTAGGGGGTGGTGATCTTACTCATTTTTACACATGGTTTTTCTTGCTAATTAATATTTGACAATGTTTGTTTTACCAATTAAATATAACATAGGGGAACAACATACAAAAAGTTCTCCCATAGAAACCCCATAGAGCAACTACGTAAGAATCGCAGACTAAAACTACAAACTTGAAAATCAACGTAACTAAATTTACAGTAACAAATCCCAACAAGATTCTGCAACTAAAATTAATTACATTAAGAACCACAAGCACAAGAAGAAAAACAAGAACACAAATTAACTTGTAATTTAACAAAAAAAAAAAAAAAGAAAAGAAAAATTGAAGTGACGAAACTCATCAAATTTCATGAAAAGAAAGTCAGATTAAAAAGTACTCTACAACTTCAATACATTCTTATCGAAACCAACAAGAACTTCAAACTCTGTAACTAAAATTACGTCAAGAACGAAAACATGCACCACATAAAAGATTAATCTATTTCCCAGCACGAGATTGTCTGATTTTGATCCATTTCTCGTTGAGTTCGGCTCTGGACTTCTCCAATGTCTCTTTCTTCTTCATGATACGCTGCATCAACTCAGGCAACTCCTCAAATTGAATCATCTCATCATTCACCACTATTTCTCTGTATATTTTTCTGATGCAGCACAAATTCAACGCCGAAAAGTGCATGTGGACACGGATGTTCTCCGGTGATAAACCCCTGCTGATGAGGCGGCGCCAGAGCTCCTCTGCAACCTCGTAGGTGGACTCCAGTTGGCCAATATGCACTGCATACTCAGACAACGACTTCTCCATATCGAGATCTATTGCCTCCTCTTTGGTGAACATTCTAGGCCGCTTCCGTGCCCTCCGCGTTGGCGGCCCATGGATTTCTTGATCGTGATCATCCTCATGGCTCAGTCTCTTCCTTTTCAAATCAGGCAACAAAGAAGAGAACTCCACCGCTAGTTCTTGATCTTTGTCCAACAACCGGACAACCTCTGTACAAACCTCGGAAAGAGTTAACTCTTTTCGCGAATAGGCGTTCATGAAATCCAAGAACTTGGTGTAAATGCCATCTTCGCCGGGATATTGAGTGGCCAATCTGTCCAAGAGACGGAGACACTCCCTGACATCGGGGTTGTCGGAATAATTGTTGGGCAAGAAAGGTTTCAAGGCGAGAAGAACGTTGGAGTACTGGCGGTGATCCAAGAAGTTGTAAATAGAGACCGCAGCTGTCGAAGAATGGATTCTTCTCAGACGAAACCGGTTAAGGACATCCTGGAACTTTTTGTAGGAT
This sequence comes from Handroanthus guayacan, assembly GCA_014898755.1. Classification (NCBI taxonomy): domain Eukaryota; kingdom Viridiplantae; phylum Streptophyta; class Magnoliopsida; order Lamiales; family Bignoniaceae; genus Handroanthus; species Handroanthus guayacan. Next base: position 534,778 of record JACFYI010003479.1, on the reverse strand, counting down.
TCCCGATCACGTTTCAGGAACTTTGCCTGAGAAACCATTACACTTTCCAGATCCATATGCTCTTTGTTTGTGTTTTTTTGGGGGAGATGAAATGCATACACATGCAAATGTACATATATATAGGGGGAGTTTTCTTCAGATGCTTCCTCTTCTTTTCTTCTCTCTCTTCCTTTTTTTTTTTTTTTTTTTTTTTTGTCCCGGTTAAATTTTAAATTTTAATATAATAGGTATCTCAATTAGCCCAAGTTAGAGAGGTTCCTTTTCTTTTTTAGTTTTTCTCTAATTTTATTTGATTCAATTTTTTTATATGTATAATTCAAATTCATTTCTGACTTGTAATGTATTTTATTAGATGAAATTTGTTGGTGATTAATTGTTACGCTGTACGCCCTTGTTGATAAAAGAGATGGGAAAAAACTCAATCTCTACATTTTTCCTCTAAAGATTTAAGTATTTTTCTCTTATCTTGTAGTGTAATTTTTGCCCAATTTCATCATGTATATTTATAATGTATACATTTTTTGCTAGAGTTCCAATAACGATGATATATTAATCTACCTGGTTTTATAAATTTTCTCCCATATTTTATTGACATAGTTTCTAATAGGCTGTCATATACATGTACATATATCTATATATATACACATATGAAAAAAAATATATTTTTACTTTAATATATATATATATTTAATAACAAACTGTACATAATTCATTAAAAAATATATTTTTACTTTAATATATATATATTTAATAACAAACTGTACATAATTCATTAAAAATATTTATCTTTGGTACCTTATATTGGGTTGGCTATATTATATTAATTTGTAGCCTTATTATAATAGAAGGAATACATGATCTTACTCTTAGATTTGGTCTGATATAAATGAAAGTTTGAATAACATTAAAATAGTATAATTATATATCCAATCAAATATTTGGTAGCACTCAATAATTTGCGGCTCCTAGATTAAAAACATAAATACCCTTTCTCAAAATGCATTATAATTTCTTATTATCATTACAGAGTGTAAACTTAGAGATACTATGGATATTTCATAAATTAATGACTATAAATTATCACACATACTAATATATTTTTGAACAGAAATTAAGGGGTATTAATTTTAGGAGAAATAATGTGATATAAACCTTGCTCAACTTGCTATAGCGAGTTATAAGATAATTTTATCCATTCTTGGAAGGATAAAGTATATTGATTTAATTAATTGTATATTAGCATTAATTTCCCTTAAATAATTAGATTGATCCAATCCATTTAAACTTTTAGAAAATTACAATATTTTCAAATTCATATGATTTATTACCACCATTTCAAATTTATCGAAATTCAAATTCAAAAGAAAATCCAAATGAAACTCGATATTTTGAATTATTATAAGACAATATTCTTTCATATCTTCATTAATACAACAATTGATTCTCAAATATTACATGAACATTACAATGATATATTTTACTAATTTTAAAATATTTAATCAACTAAAAAGTATTATTCGTATTATATTTGAATTCTTTCTACTGTTCTATTCTTGAATGAGTATTATTTTGCCATATTTATCATTGTCACTGTCAATAGAAATAACAGATGTAACACGGTTTGAAATGTCACAGTACCATTTATAACTTACATGTAATACGTTCCAAAATATTTGCGAAAAGATTGTGTTAACCACATTAATGTCGGCGCCTACAAGTGAACATTTTCAACAGGGATCGACAAATTTATTGTGTTGAAGTAACAATTGAAAAAGAAAGGACCCTAACATCAAGGCAGCGGCGGATTTGCAGCGCCGCCGGACAGCAGCGCCCGAGTTGGCGGTGATTCTTGCTGAAATTCTATTTCTTGGTGGGATTTCTCTCTTCACCTCTGAGATTCGGAAAAAGAGATTGTGTTCTTTGATTGATTTGGGAGGGTTGAGGATTTTGGCGGGACGGCGGTGGGTGGTTGTTTTCTTGGCGGTCTTTTTCTTCCATTGTCCCCTTTGGAGTTTTAGGTATGGGCATTCTTAAGAGCACTTTAGAGTCTGAAATTGAGCTTATTGGATACTTGATATCTGTGAATTTTTAAAGGAGATGATATAGTTATTGGGAGAAAGTGATGGATTGTTTGCAAATGAAGTTGTTAATCCAGTTAAGACTTATGCAAGAAAGATCTCGGTGCCCCCTTTTTTCTTGTACAAGGAATTGATAGTTTTGTTATTTTCTTTTCCTCTCTTTTTCTTTTTTCATTTTTTTTAATATATATATATATATACATATATATTAGGGTGAGGATAGTATATACTTATTCAGAATTCTAATATTGAGTGAATTGATTTGTTTCTTGTCTTCCATTTTGCAGTTGTTAGTTTACAGCAGAATATATTGATCCAGATGAAGGATTTTAAGAAGAGATGCCAACCAAATGGAATAGACAGTGTGATTGGGAAGCTGATGGGTCTTGATCAGTTGCGTCCTCAGCAGCCAGTTCGAGGAACACAAAGAGGGCTATCAGACAACTATGTCCGTAAGGCTGCTTCCATAGGTTTACGACCTGGGAGTTTGGTTTATATTGGACGCTCAAGTTGCACAAACAATGATAATGTTCTTGAAAAATGTGTTAATTCAAGTACTAGTAAGGTTAAAACGGGTATGAGAAGTCCAAAACCAGCTGCTGGTTCGATCTCAAAGTCATTATCTGGAGCCATTCCCCAGGGCAGAAGGTCATTGGAGAAGCATTGTTCTTCGGGTAATGGCCTGAGATGTATGCAGAAACCTGAGCATGACTCGGTTGGAGGTCACCTTGGTGAGCTTGATATGGATTACATGGACAAGTCATGGAAACCAAAGTCAGAGAAGGTAGCATATGATCTTGAAGATGCAAAGTTGAATCCACATTTTGGGTCGGGATGTAGAGGACGGAGGGATTTTTCAAGGCCTGAAAGTGGTAAACAACAGCATGAGATAACATATAAAAAGCTAGCAGTTGATGGTAATTTGTCTCCTAGACATAGTTGTATAGCCTGCAGCCGAACTATGAACAGAATCTCAGGACAAGAAAGACGCAGAAGCAAATTTGAAGAGTCATTAAGACCATATATCGGTTACGCAGTTCATGAAGTTGAGATGCCGGTGCATTCTTGTCCTCATGTAAATGATTATACAAATTACAGCCATGATCAATCATTGAAGGCAGCAAAAGATGTTCAAGAAGTTGGAGTTTCTCATAAAGGCCAAACTCTTGATGACATGCTGGCTTTGGCCGCTAAGAAGTCAATGCGAAGAAATCTGAATACAAGACTTAATGGAAATGGATTATGCCGTGTGTCTAGTCTGCAGTCGAGAAGCTCAGATTCTAGCACTCCTTCAGTTATGAGCAGCATGGATGTTTCTGAGGATAACTACGTAAAAAGCTCATCAGCTTCTGAATTTGAAGCGATAAATGAGACCCTTTCAAGTGGCTTGAATTTGAATCAAGATGAATCTACTGCAAGCGTTAACAAGTCAAGGGAGAAAACAATTTCTGAAAAAGATATTATAGAACCTAAATGTGGGAGAGGTTATGATCAAAGTATTCGAGGTGAAATCAATAAGGGTTCTAAGAATGATACGTGTGGAGAAATTGAACTGAGTCCGAGATTCTTGAAGTCATTGAGCAGTAATCTGGCTGCTCAATATATAAACGATGATATGTATGCTACTGCAGAAGCATTCGATATAGAGGTTTGTTCCCGCTTCCTTTAACTTAATTCTAATGCAGGATCTTCTGTTTCTAACTTGATGTCATTAAAATTTACTAAATATGCATCACTTTGCAAAATATAAATCTTCTAAGCAATGATATAGCATAAGAAAAGCCCACTCAATTGCCATCCACAAACTGTTTCTTGTGCATTCATGTTCTTCATCCATAAAGTGATAATAGTCGTGTTTAGTTCTACAGTACAAGATAATATTCCATTGATAGTGCTTTATTTTATTATTTTTTTTCTTCTCATTTAACAACAGTGTACTCTTTTCTGCTATGCAGGCATCATTAAATGAGTTTTCTGAGGGAGAATCAGTTTCTTCGAACCCGAAGAAAACCAATCAGTGTAGTCCCGACTCAGTTCTTGAACCATTTGACATACAAAATTCTTCTGCTTTTGAATGCTTCGACAGCATAGGTACTGATTTTTATGCAACTTAACTTATGCTTCTGCCAACATTACAAAATAATTGGTCTTAACAATGTTCTTGCTATTTGTGACTTTTAGGTCTGAGGTTGCAACTTCAAGCTTTAAACTTTGAGGCAGAAGAAACTTACTCTGAAGGATCCGTGATGCTTATCTCCGGTGACGATGATATCGAAGAACCCTTAGGTGATCTCTCTCACAATGGCAGAGAAATAAAAAGGTGGCTTGGAGATTACGAAAGTAGGAACTTCTCTTACATGGTTGATGTTTTAGATGAGGCCAAATATTGTGGTACAAAATCATTTATCAATGTCAAGAAATGGCATTCTTTGGATTGCCCAATAAGCCCTTCGGTGTTTGAGGCATTAGAGAAAAAATACGGAGAACAGACATCTTGGCCAAAGTCGGAAAGGCAGCTTCTGTTTGATCGTATAAATTCAGGGCTACTGGAAATTTTTAAACCTGTCATAAACTTTCATTCATGTGAAACATCTATAAGACGGCGGATCTGTGCTGCTTTGAGACGTGATGAGGTTGAAGACGAGTTATGGATGACGCTGATTAGGCAGGAAAGCGAAAAGAGCAAAGATTTGTCCGAGAAGGCCATAGGGAAATGGTTGGAGTTTGAAGAAGGTATGAATATTATTAGTAGAGATTTAGAAACATCTTTATTTGATGAATTGGTTATGGAGTTAGCTAGTTTGAGAGATTGAAGATTGAAATTTTGTTTTTTCTCTTGTGAGCTTAGGCAAATTGCCTTATACATTCAATTTTGGTATTCCATGAAAAGAAAGAGAAATATGAAGATTAGTAGTTTGGAATGGATTTGATTTTGTAAAGTGATGATTCTCGAGTTCAGATTTTGTATGTAGTTTTTGAACAGACTGTGGAACAGACATGTACGTAGATGTGTTCTGTATCAGAAATGGAATACAGATTTTTTGTCAGATATAAATTGAAAGGATGTGCTAGCAGCTACATATCACCCCGGGTGGTGGTGGGCCACCCGTGGTGGTCGACTGGTTTCAAACTTTCATGTTTCAAGTTTGAATTCCTTTTAGAAATTTGTTACCAACATTTGTTATTTCAATGCTCTGTGATTCGAGTGGGATCAATGTCGACTTCTGTAAATTATATTGTCCTTCATAGTTATACGTTATCGGTACCATTGCTTGCACTAGATGTTTGTAATTGAATATGAGAGTCTGAAGTGACAGTCTCACTATTGTATCTTATTTTATAGATTGTGCACATATATGTTGGTGATTGATACGAGAGGTGTAACATTGTATGTCCGTGATTGTATACAAGAGTCCAAACACGATATAAGTGACAAAGTAAGTCACTATTTTGTCGCATTATTTTATTGATCTCTCGACGATATCTTCGTGGCTGTATCAAGAGCCTAAACATGTGTTGCATCTTATTTTGTCGATCTTGCTCACTATATACCTTTGGTTAAATACGAGAGTCCAAATATTGATGCAAGTGGCTAGTCATTGTTGCATCTTTTTATTGATAGCTTCTCAAAAGAGGTTTATTTTCGACTGTTGAAAACGATTGTAAGAAGAAAATAAAAATAAAAGCAACCATACGCCTACACTTTTGGAATTTTATTGGACCAAAAATTGGTGAAAAGTATTTATTTTCATCATTAATGCATTGAAAAATCTTTTTTAATTTAGAAAAACATTAATTTTGTGTTTCAAAATTGTAATTGAAAATAAAAAAGTTAGTGTCACACCTTTGCAAAAAGCAAATAGTGGTGGAATCCATCATTTTCTTCCTTAATAGAAGTGGCTGCTATATATTCTCTTTGATTGACTTGATAGCAATTGCAAGATGTTTATTTCAACAATGTAATAATTTCTTGACCAACAATTCAGTATTATTTGCCCACAAAGACAACAAAAGGCAAGTGGGGTGGTAATAAATTTAAGTTTCCACTTAAACACTTTTCTCTATATATTCCTTTTCTCTTTTGTTATCTTCTTGAATTAAACCAAAAATACCACCGAAAAAATAATAAATAAATAAAAACAAATATTTAGGCCTCGTGTTGTATCAATTATGAAAGTCATATATTCCTTTTCTCTTCAATTATATTCTTGAATTAAACCAAAAATACCCAAAAAAATAATAATAACCAAATATATAGGCCTCACGTTGCACCAATTATGAAAGTGCTTGGTGGTTGTATGAAATAATGCGTAATTATCCTCCACATTTAAATTTGGGTCCCCTGTGAGTGACTCAAATTATGTCATTTAGTACATTTAGCACTTTGTTTGGGTCTAAAATTAAAAAGATAAAGAGTGAAACAAAACTCATGAAAGCTATATGTTTTCTAAACATTTTTCATTATATATAAATATATATATATATATATAAGTGAAATGATTGAAAAGGAAATGAATTAAATGCATATATGTTGACATGCATATGTATTATTAAATATAGATTTATACAGAATTGTATACAATAAAATATTTTCTTTAAGCTCCCTTCAATATATATAAACCACCCATAAAGAAAGACAAACTACAAGAGTTGCAGCAATATCTATTACATTATGTAAATAATCCTACATTTAATAGAGGTTTCCTACCATAACAAACCAAGAAAAATAAAAATAAAAATAAAACTACACAAAAAACACGCCTAGAATTCGTTATAACTAATCAAATCAAAACTTGTATCACTACATGTATATGCATAAGATTATAGTTTACTCATGACTAATATTTTGTGTACAACATCCCTATCAATGTCCTAAGCTGGGATATATAAGTATACTAATAGACACCTTACTTGAAAGGTAGCAAAACTGGGCATGCTATCGTTTATTATGAAGAGGGTTGGATCCTGTTGGAACTTTTCGTTTCTCTGAGTCTATATCTTGAGGCAACGGAGCATAATAGTGAAAAATCTTGTCATGATCGCGGCTTTTCTTCAAGGGCCGATGGTCGTATTGGCCTGAAAATAGGCGAACAGAGAGTGTTGTCGAGGTGGTGGAGAGAAGGAGAATGGTGATGATGATATATACGAGGTGCAAGCGAATTGACATGATCATAGAATTTTGTATGGAATAATTTCAGTGTTTGAGAGAGAATTTCAAAGAGATTGAATCTGGTAAATGAGAATTGTAAGGTTATTACAACTTTGGAGCATTATATAGTGTCTGATGATAGTGGCTCTTGTTTTTGTGATGATTATGAGAAAGTTATTGGTTTTCACATTAAAGAGGTTGTGTGTTTGTATGTGTGTGTATGACTTTTTTGCCTACTTTTTATATATCTCATGATGGAAGGGTGAAACTAAGGCCATTTGGTCTTTGACTGCGTGAATACTTTTTTAGGGATATTTGGGGATAAAGGGAGCATTGAAATTTACTTTTTGATGTATTAATTTGACAAATCATAATTCCATTAGTTTACGTGTTGTAAAATATAATTTTTTAAAGAAATTTTAATACAAGACACTCGAGGATGATTCTAATTTATATATATTTGTGTAAGTGATATATGTTCAAATATGTATAGATGATACATCTACACTGCACAAATATTGAATATTTGCAACCAAAAGATTAATAACTATGGTGGAAGTAATAATCAAGAACTCAAAATTAAGAGCTGTGATGAATATGGTAGTCAATGATCCAAAAGGTCAAAGTGAAGCTATCATTTACTGGGACTATATTGAATAAAATTATCCACCAGGGCTATATGCCATTATGAATTTTCTGTTACCCTCATAAAATGATGCACTATTGTCACGGTGAAGCTATAACAAATGATTTTTCACCACGACTAGTTCATATTAACATTAATTAGTTTTAAACTGTGGTAATCGCTCAAATTTTTTGAAGTGATATGAAGATATTAGCATGGGAATACTTGTGTGCTAATTAATGATGATAGTGGACGTGCAACTAGTGTATTTTGGAAATCAAAATATTTGTAGAAAAAAATTCATTCAAAGAAACTTAAAGAGAGAAAAATAAATTTTAAATCATGAGGCAAGCAATATTTGAATTACTTTCAAACTTTTGCCCTTTTATTGTTTTCTATGAGAAATTTCATAAAGTTTGAAAAGATATGTCGAACCCAAAAGGTGTTGCGCAAGTCCTTAAATAATAATTTTATACTATGTCAAAACATTTAATTTTTTATTTAATTTCTGAATATTGGTAAAAATAAAAATATTGAACCTAGGAAAATGAAGAAGGGTTATGAATTTTGTGCAGGATCCAAATCAAAATCCATTCTTTATGATTAGTTATAAGTAGTTTGTGAATTCTTCATATTTGTAATAGTGTGAAAACATTTTCCAAATCAAACAGTAACATTCAGAGGTTGTGCTGGACTACAAATGTATAAAATCTGATATGCCATAATGAAGAAAATATATGATATATAGTTGCCCACGCTACGAAAAAATATAGCATGAGTGATAATATAGATTTGTCACTAATTCTATACAAAAAGTGATGAAAAATAAGAATGTGTTTATTAGTGACGCATGTATGATGACTACCTAGTGATAATGAAAATTTTATAACCAAATTTTAATGATAATTTTTGTTGTCACTGTATACGTGTCACTAATTGTCTATAGTGATAATTTAAAACACTATTTTTTTATCACTGTTGAGCTATATAGTGATAATACAAAAATTACTGTTGCCTAAAATGTATTATTAGAGACAAATAAAAATTATGTCACTTAATACATATTATTAGTAATAATCTTAACTTATATTGTCACAAAATTTATATATGCTCAGTCATTATAAATTTAAATCATTACGTCGAATTTTAGTTGAAAATCATGTCAAGTTTAATTAAGACAAATACGAGAAAAGTTTGTGAATATGTTTGGCAAAGTTATTTTATTACAGTAGGAATTTTAATTATATGGAACGTTTTGAAAGTTACCCAAGGCAATTTAATGATGATATTATAAACCAAGCATCATGTAACATAATATTCATGATTGTTCACATTTATTTACTTTCAATAACTTACCTAATACTTTAAAATAAAATTCACATTTAATTTTGTGCCATCTATATGAAGTAAAAATTACATAATTCTGACGTGTCACAATTTTTGTACTTCTGTTGGTCTATAAACAAAAATAAAATTGATTATAGAGCCAATTTCTTATCCGATACTTGCAAATAAGTATTCTCTAGAGATACTGAAAAAAGAAGAAAAGAAAAAGGAGAAAAAATTCTTTAGAGATAAGGATCATGTTATAGACACTATTTCAATTGCATAATTATGAGCATCATGACCACAAAAATAATATTATACATATGTATACATTAAGATCGATTGTTACTCACATGTCACATCTTATAAATATTACTTCTTTCACTAGTTCTCCTTTTTTTTTTTGATGAATTTTTCACTAGTTCTCCTTGTTTTTAGTGAGCATGGTATAAAAGAACTTCCGTCACACCCTAACTTCTAATTTTGTACTTTAATAAGTCCTTTTTCCTACTTAGCCCCTTAAGAGTGTCGGGTCGTTTTTGCCCCTACCATCACATAGGGAAAGTGAAAGACAATAACATTTTTCTTCCTTTTTTTCCTTGTGAAAATATCGTCTGCGCCTAAGTGAGGGGTTTGGCATGAACTCTTATCGCTTTATAAGAAAAAAAATAGTATATATTTTTAATAATGAAAAGTAACGAGTACTTTATAAAAGACTCGATCGTAATATATGTGGAGAAACATAGAATAAAGAATATTTGCCACACCCACTCACGAGGCCTGACAGATGCGAGGATTGCTTAAAAATTCATCGTATGCAATTAAATATAGACAATTTGCTCAAAAGAAATATCTAATAATTGCATATAAATTCTTTGGCCAAAACTTACAACGTGCCTGTCTGCATTTTCACTACTTAATCCATGTGAAATGGAGTATCACAGAGATAATGACAAAAGCGAAAGTCACAATTAGAGCTAAAGCTAAAGTTTGAAACTTATCATCTGTGATCAAAGAACAAAAAAAAGAAGAAAAAAAGTCAAGATGCCCAAGAATTTCTCCCACGTAAAAGTTGATATGGGGATAAGAACCTTGTCCGAAATGTCATTTTCCTTGTTTGTTTCTATTGCCACCACATGACAATACCTCCAAATGTACTTCAATAAGTAGTTTAACTTGCTACTACAAAATCTTGTGGAGGGCAGTCGTTGTTTGGGCAGTCATTTCCCTCATTTTTTTGTTACTTAGTTTGTCAATCATACATTCTTTAGCTAGGAACACGCAAACAACATTCAACTTTCCCTCTTATCTTTCTCTTTGCAATGGTAATACTTGCATATGAAATCTACGTAAATATATGTACTAATTCTGTTCTAATTATGTTGTAATTGTTATGTATAGTTTTGTGTTTTTGTGTGTCTTAAAATCAAGAAATAACATATTTATTGGTGAAACAACCAGGTTTTGGTTGGTAACCATGCCAGAGAAGATGGTGGGAATCTAGTGGATTTTCGTGGGAAGCCGGTGGATAAGTCAAGAACGGGTGGATGGCTAGCTGCAGGGCTTATTTTAGGTAATAGATATAACATGCAACTGTATGCAGTCTGGATCCTCTGTCCATTAACTGTTTCATCTCATACTTGGCTGCACAATAGATACGACTGCATTCAATATTCCCATATAAAATTGCTCGATTATGGATGCAGTAATTTCGCATATATATCTGTACAATGAAATATAAGATAAAACATGTATTGAAACAAATGAATCAAAATGAATTGTACAAGCTCGTAAAGACATACAAGTGGGAACAGAAATAGAAAAAATATGAACCGATGAATGTTGAATACTATGATATAAATGGTTTGTTTTTCTGTCTAAACCTGAGTTTCCAGGTTCGGAGTTGTCCGAGAGGATATGCGTAATGGGAATATCGATGAATCTGGTGACGTATTTGGTGGGAGATCTGCATCTTTCGTCTGCGAAATCTGCAAATATTGTGACAAATTTCATGGGAACTCTTAACCTTCTAGGCCTTCTTGGTGGATTTGCGGCTGATGCTAAACTGGGCCGTTATTTGACCGTTGCAATTTCTGCTTCTATAACAGCTTTGGTAAGTTATATCCAAATTCTTAGTGCTTATCTTTAGTATTTTGGTACTATAATCTTGCTGGTTTTAAGGAATCACTGGTTGATAAGTGCTTGTCATGATCAGTTGCAAACACCACCTAAATAAAATACTCTTTATTTAATTTTGTAACTGGATTTCTGATAATAGAACTGCTCTCTGTGTCCTGTGAGTAATAAGAGCTCTGTATATTGTTGAAAAAAATTGCTAAAATCTTGAGTAATAAGGCTATATGGGGCTCAGATGATAGGATTAATTGGTGTTTAATGTGTTTCACGCGCCATTAAGTTCATATTGAACTGAAAACTAGGGGCGGGATTCTCTATTTCAAATAGTGTTTTATCTCCTATTCTATGCCTTAAAATATACGCCACGTGTATTTATATTTTTCTAGCTACATCAATGATTTTGAAATGGCTAAAATACCCTCTTGTGTATGCTAAACAGTCCACCATGTCCAAGCTTTTGGAGTGGTGTTAATGTGCCTTTCCTCGATTCGAAGAATCCAACTTCGCGATTAATATATAGAAATCTCGACCATATTGATCCCACAAGATTTCTTGCATGTATTTTCCTATTTAATTAATCTTATTCTATTTTTCTGATATATAGGGGTAATTTTCTAGAGATTTTTTCAATTAATTGAACACTATACAACGGATGTAAATTGCAATTCAACAAGTTCTGTTTTATTTAAAGAGAAAGGTAAAATTGTCTTAAAAGACATCATAAGTCAACAAAAATTTGCACTTCTAATGCGTTTTATTACAAATATATCCAAGAGAGAAACAAGGTTTAAGTTAGTATTCAAAAACCAACGAGGTTTCAGTTCGTTATGTACTTTACAACAATGTTCTAAGCTCCAATATGGTAATAAATTTGATTTGACATGCGAACATGGATCAAACCAGGGAGTAACACTCTTAACACTAGCCACCACCATTCCCAGCATGAGGCCGCCACCTTGCCAGAACCCAAGAAGACAACAATGCATCGAGGCCAACGGGCGACAACTAGCAATGCTCTACACCGCTCTCTACACCATAGCCGTAGGAGGAGGCGGCATCAAATCCAACGTCTCCGGCTTTGGCTCGGATCAATTTGACACATCCAACCCTAAGGAGGAAAAAGCAATGATTTACTTCTTCAACAGGTTCTACTTCTGCATCAGCATCGGGTCCCTTTTTGCCGTCACGTTTTTGGTGTACATACAAGACAATGTAGGGAGAGGATGGGGATATGGGATTTCAGCTGGTACAATGATTATTGCAGTCGGGATATTGTTGTGTGGTACGATGTTGTATCGATTTAGGAAGCCTCAGGGAAGTCCCTTGACTGTTATATTGAGAGTTTTGTACTTGGCTTGGAAGAAGAGAAGTGTTCCTTATCCTCCTCAGGTGACTATGCTGAATGAGTACTATAATTCAACGGCTCCCCATACAGAGAAACTGCGGTAAATAGCATTAAATTTGTCGTGATTTTCTGTAATTTTTAGGATCTAACATCTTAAAAACATAAAAGACATCTTATCACGTGAAATAACGTAGACAGACATGTCTCAAATGGCACATACGTTCAATTTTTACTACGCATACCATTCTAATTTCATTGAACCTTACTCTACCTCGTGTCCTTGCTTCCCTGCAGGTGTCTTGACAAGGCAGCAATCGTCACCACACAGAAGACCTCTACAGTCACACAAGTTGAAGAAGTGAAAATGGTAATAATGCTTCTCCCCATATGGTCCACTTGCATCCTCTTCTGGACAGTATACTCCCAAATGAACACATTCACCATTGAACAAGCCACTTTCATGGATCGAAAACTCGGGACTTTCCAAATCCCGGCTGGCTCATTCTCCTTCTTCCTGTTCATCACCATACTCCTCTTCACATCTCTAAATGAAAGAGTTTTCGTTCCCATAGCACGAAAAATCACCCACACGGTCCAAGGCATCACATGCCTCCAACGAGTTGGGATAGGATTAGTGTTCTCCATCATCGGGATGGTGGCTGCAGCCGTTGTTGAGAAGAAAAGACGTGATAGTTTTGTCCATAACAACGTCAGAATCACGGCATTTTGGCTTGTCCCGCAGTTTTTCCTAGTCGGGGCAGGGGAAGCTTTTGTTTATGTGGGACAACTTGAATTCTTTATAAGAGAGGCACCAGAGAGAATGAAGTCTATGAGTACAGGGTTGTTTTTAAGTACACTTTCTATGGGGTATTTTGTGAGTAGTTTGTTGGTTTCTTTGGTTGATAAAGCAACAAAAGGGGAATGGCTTATGAGTAATTTGAATAAAGGAAAGTTGGAGAATTTTTACTGGATGCTAGCCGTTCTTGGAGTGTTGAATTTTGGGTTGTTTCTTGGTTTTGCTATGAGGCATCAATATAAGGTGCAGAATTATGTTGTTGGAGAGGAAGAGATGAAGCAAAAAGATGTAGAGATTGAGAAGATTGATGATGAGAAGAAAATGGTTGCTATTGCTAAAGAAGAGCCATAGGAGTTTGGTTTGAATTCTTGTTTCTATACTTGATTGATGTGGATTTTTTTTTCTTTTTTCTTTTTTCTTTTTTTTTTTTTTGATTTGATTTGATTTGTTGTTGAAGTTGATTACATGAAGAATGTGTAATTTACACCATGTAAAAGTCACTGTTAGTCATTTCGAAAATGATTTAAAATACAAGACAATCATGTGCTCCGTCAATGTTGTGTTTGTTATATTTTCTTTTTGAGATGCCTTATAATAATTTTCAGTACAATTATATAATGTGTTTGTTTCATTGATATCAATTTTGAAATATACTACTTTTATTTTTAAAATGATTTTTTAAGTGACAACTAATTCTCAACCACTACTTTTGAAGACAATAGTGTAAACATATAAAACTTTCTTGATCAATATTTGTTTTAAACTATGTGTCTGATTGAACTGGATACTTCAAAATGAAATGTGAAAAAGTATATGAAACATATTTTCTGTAAATAATAAAAAGATAACACGATAAATTTGTTCACAACTTATCATGTCTCAATTGAAGCGCCCTTATTAGAAGTGTAGCATTAACTTTGTTAGATTGCAAGACTAGTAGAGTTTCAATGAGGTGAGATTTAAGTTTGAGTCAAAGATAAGTGCTCGGGATTCATAGAATTAGCCGCTATATAAAATTGTCTACGAAGCAAGTCCTAGCAAAGGGGCACATTCCCATTCCTGACCTCACTTTAAATTTGGAGGAGGGAAACAACATATTCAAAAACCACCTCAAAATCTGAGCATTTCTCTCCGTCTTCAGAATCTGGAAATTCCGAGCTCTAATAACAGCCAAAAATGGCTGAAGCCCTAAGCCCGAATGCCAAATTGAGGGTCCCTTTCTCCCCGACGAAGAGCCCATTCTTTATCGGCTCCAACGACGACAAACTCGAACGCGCTCAGGCACGCGCGGCGCGCGCCGCTGCCATACGACGCAAGCCTGCCGTCCCTACTACCACCGCCTCCTCTGAAGCTGACCCATGTCTTGGAAAAGAACAGATCATAGAGTTGTTCCAGAACTGCATCAAACTCGCCAGCGAAAATGTCCGGGTTTTATTTTCATTTTTTACTTCTATGTTTTCTGTCTGAGTTTTCTTCTTCTTTTATTTAATGTACTTTGATTTATGTGCTTTCGGCTGGCAGAAAATTAATCAGAAAAACACATGGGAGCTGAATTTGATAGATCATCTCTGCGAGATTATTAAGGTCGAAGAAGAAAACGATGCCGAGACCAATTTTCAAAAGGTACAAGTGTATCTATTTTTCATGGGATTAATAAAGAGAATTTTATTAATTAGCTGATGAATTAAGTATAGAGAAGTATAATTTCTCTGTGTTATGCGGTTTTGAACTGTATTTTGCTAGTACATTCCGGATATTGTGTAGTTGATTGCAGGAGCAGTTTGAGGCTCTGTATTTCAAGTAAAAGGAATTGCTGAAACTAATATTTTCAGATTCTGACCTTTCAAAATAAGGACAGAAAGAACTGAGAAAGAACATGAGATCTCTAAGCTAGCTAGAAGCATGCGCATCTTTCGTAATATATCATTTTAGCATTAATTTTACTTTTAGCCACAGTTCTGATTCGCTATAAAGAGATTTCACCTGTCTGAAAGAGAAGGTGCAAGCTTAAGAATAGAATGATGATAAATTCACTTTGTAGCTCTATTGCTACACCTAGTTGTTAACTCTCATACGTGATTGTGTGAATAAAGCTTTGGAGTGTATTTGTTATACCTACATGCACAAATGATAGCAGGCTTAGGGCTGAAAATGTCATGAGGTTTATACACTATGAGAAAATTATCTTTGTTCTCTAATCCTGAGTGTATGTATCTACATGCGCCTGTGTTATGTGTTATATCACATACGGCAATTTAGTATAAACTTATCTGTGGCTACCTTATTGTAGGCAAGTTGCACCCTTGAAGCTGGGGTTAAGATTTATTCCATGAGGGTGGATTCTGTACACTCTGAGGCATATAAGGTCCTTGGAGGAATTAATCGGGTTGGGCAAGAAGACGAACAAGGTTAGGTTTAATGTAGCTTCATTATCATTTGTTTCTCATTATTTACTACTTTCTTTTTATGTGTGCGGATTATTTTGGTATCCTAGATATCCAAAAACCTTGAGAGGAGCATTTCGTTCTGTTGATGTTATTTGCAAATGATTGGAGTGACTTCAGCATGAATTTAGAGCCATGCTTGATTAATTCAAATTGCTACAACAATAACATCATTCTTTTTCTTCATTGTTGTCCTAATCATCAGCAATGCCAATATTATTATTAGATCTTGATTCTTGAGGACTTGCTTTTCTGCTCTGGATCCTGATTTCCTGTTGCTTACTGAACCACTTTCAGTTAGTCACCTAGTTATTATTCTTCCTTTGGTTTGATTTCCAAGTCAATGATGTTGTTTGACCTGGGATGTTTGATGCATGGCATTACTTGTTTTTATTTTTTTTTTACTTTTTTTGGGATTCTATTTATTAGTTTTCTAAAATGTACTTATGCCAGGTCATGGCATTGCGGATGGCAATATCAGTAACGAACAAGGGGAAAGTGATGAAAAGAAAGAGCCAGGGAGAAAGGTTAAGACTCTCTTTCCAATTTTTAGGTTAAGTACTAGATTTGAGTATCTTGTGAATTGCACATTATATGTATTTTGAAAGAGTGGTAGTGTATTGTGCAGTTGTCACCTTTGTCAACACTAGAGCCATCTTTTGCTGCTTTAAATGTAAAGAAATTCGATGGTAAGTTGCTTCCTGGACAGGTTTTTGACAACTGTTGGTTTATGCTTGGTTTTGTAGAATCACTCTCTTCTTTTGCATGTATGTGTGCATGTGCGTCTCTCTCTCTATGTTTCTTGCCTTTTTCTCTATGCACTCAATGGCATGTGTATGGTGTGTGTTACTCTACCTCTCTCTATTGCTGATTTTTGTTTTTTCTCTCAGTTGCCTTTGTGGTAGATCCTCTCTACCACCAGACATCTGCACAGTTTGATGAGGGTGGAGCGAAGGGTCTGTTGCTGAACAATCTTGGAGTTTATGGTAACTGCCGGGTCCTTTTTGATTCTTTGGAAGTACCTGGAAAGTGTTCGTCTCCTGTACCTCAATGTGAGGGTTTAGAGACAATTGATTTGTCTTTTGCTAGTGGTACGTACCTGTGCAGTCTGATGGATTTTCCTGTTGAGGATTTTAGTTTTTGTTCTCTAGAGGAAGACTAGTTTGTTTGGATATACTGAGTCTTAATTGTTTTATTTTGCTCAGAGTGCGTTGAACAGATGGTTTTGGGTATGCTTAACAAGTCTGAAATATCTCCCGGCCTTGGGGCTATAGTAAATCAATTTGATAAAGATGACCGAAGACCGACTGAGTCATATTCTTCTGGGCAAGTTAATGAGAGTCCTGAGAGTAATGTTGACTTGGATGGTGACACATTTGGGAATTCTGGAACTTGGAACTTTGATCATGATGACCAAGCGAGTGTGATAGATGAGGCCGCTTATGATCAGGATACAGTTTTCACAAGTCAGCAAGAAGTTCCTGATTTGGTAGTTTTTCATTGATTAATGCCTTCAACTTTCTGCAGAAAAGAGAAAATAAAAAACATACAGCAGTATGCTTTCTAACTTCTGGTTAATTTTGGCAGGCTGATGAACAATTAAATGTCCATGACCATGATGAGGATGATAGATTTGAGGAAGTTGATAGCTATTTATTCCTAAGTTTGGGATTTTCTACAAAACAAAATGCGTGGGCAGGCCCCAATCACTGGAAATATCGAAAAGTTAAAGGTCAGCTTCTATAGGCCTTGACACAGTATGTACCTCTACTTTGTTTCCCTTTTCTGCTTTTCTTTTTCATTGACATTGAGTGCCGGTCCTCTTTTATAGATCCTGAGGTTCCAGCTGAGGAAAATGGATCACCAAAGCCCAAGAAAACAAAAAATAAGAAAGCAGATTTGGACATTGATTTTTCAAATGCCTTGGACATAGATATTTCACATATCTTTGCTCCTCCAAAGAATCCCAAGTCTCTCTTGCTGCCAGCAAACAGAGCACCTTGCAAGACAAAGCTTCCAGAAGATTGTCACTACCAACCCGAGGATCTTGTGAAGCTGTTTTTGTTACCTAACGTTTTGGTAAAGTTGAACACCCAGACTGTCTTTCTCATTACCCCATTCCCACCCTTGGCTGCTGCTCTAACTTTTATTTCGTCAGTGATAGAAACACATTGATATACTTTGACTTGCGTTTAGATTATGATTTTCTGTCTTTCAGCTTGCCTTTTTGTGATCTATCTACTTGGATCCATAAAATTAAATTGTTGAATAATGATTGTTTTGTATTTTCATATTGCAGTGCCTTGGAAAGAGTGGAAGGAAGAGAACTGGTGAGGCTTACTCATACGCAATTAAATTCCAGAGACAACGTGTAACCTTTAAATCTATCCAAATTATGACTATTTTTCGTTCCCTAACAGAGTTCTTTATTTGTATGCATCATGACATGAAAAAATATTCAATCAACTAATTAATGATGAGATTCTGGAAAGTGTCCGCCAAGTTTACATGGCATGATTTATTATGACGGTCGATGTTGTCCAATTTGATTTTTGCATTGCATGTGGAGGTAGTGAGATGCTAATTGTTGTGGTTAGATGAAGAGAGTCAACAAAGAGATGGATATGGAGCAACGGCATCTTGGGATGATGATGATGGTGGTGGTTTTGATGGTGGTTTTGATGATGGACATGCTTATAGTGATATTGAGGAGTCAAGTACCCTTGTTTCTCAACCCCGGCAGGTTGGTTTGTTTTTCTACACCTCCAACTACTATACCCGGCTGTAGGAAATGCAGAAAATTACAAAGCTGGCGTGTAGTTCTCTTAGGATTTGACATTGAATTGGCAATGCATGATTGTGATTTACACTCTCTCTTTTCACGGCTTAGTCTTGTTTAAAAAATATATTGCCACTGACACAGAGAATGAACTCATTATATAGCCCATAAAGCAGAACTTTTCTCTTCAAAATTAATCCCAACTGCTGAATATTACAGTAGTTCTGAATCCAGCTGGTTTACTCCACCGGATAATATGCTGCAGCGATGACTATTTTTTGGTTCCTTGTCTGGGTATGCAGATAAATAAGGTTGAGGTCCAGTACGATAAGACATCTAAACAAGTTGATGTCCATGCGCTAAAGGAAACACTCTGGGATCATATACAACAATTGGATCCAACTTCAGATGAGGTGGCTTTGTGCTCACTTGTGTCTGTTTTTCTTTGTTTCTTTCTTCTTTATTTCTTCTTTTTTTTTTAAATTTTTTCCGGGAGTTATTATAATTCTATGATATACATGTGTAAACTTTAAACCTTTTCAGGAAGAGGCACCAGGAGAAACGATATCTTTCAAGGAAGTCTTGGCCAGTTTTCCTGATAGTTGTAGAGCAGCAGCTTCTCTTGATGACATATCACCACATTTGTGCTTCATATGCCTATTGCATCTAGCCAACGAGCATGGACTGCGGATCCTTGGCTGCCCCACCTTGGATGATCTGAGCATACACCTTAAACCTCCAACGACATGACTTAAGGTACTTTGCTTCAAAACTCGACCCACTTAAATGTTGTTCCTATGCATCTTATGTAGGTTACTGCATCTTAGGATGTTGATAGTATTGATGTTTGTATTCATGCCTATTGAAATTTGTAAAAACAAACAAATGATCAGAGCTCAAAGTTATTGTATCTGATATTGATTGTTTTGGTGCTGTTTTGTTATCACTTGGCATAATTTCATGAGTTTTTTGTAACCTCTACTGTAATTATGCGCCATTCATGGTGCAAAATTGAAAGAACGGGCCAAAAAAGTAGTTAAAAATGTCCCTCATTTAATACCTGAAGTTAGCTAGAAAAATTTGGTTTGGTATAGGATTTAAATTGAGTTGAGTCAAGCACGAGGTGGTTGGCTAAGCTTCTTTAATAATATCTTACATAAACTCCAACATATCTAATAAGATGTTTTTGAAGTTTATAAAACCTTAGATTTTATTTGAAAAATAAGTCATTGAGACATATGGCTAAAATAAGATATTAAAGCTTATAAAATATTAATTTTTGTAATTAAGA
>JACFYI010003479.1:494623-504744 GCA_014898755.1 Handroanthus guayacan | reverse complement strand
CATAACATCACTCACACTCCTTGTTTGTGATTCGATAAATTTTGCAGAATATGGGGTGAGCAAGGGCAAGCAGCCGTCGAGAAATCAAGCATATGCTTGTTAAACTGTGGTCCCACCGGCTCAGAAACCTTGAAAAATTTAGTTCTTGGCGGAGTTGGAAGTATTACTGTTGTTGATGGCTCTAAGGTTGAACTTGGGGACCTAGGAAATAATTTCATGGGTATTTTTCTTCTTCTTCTTATTTCAATCTGTCAATTGAAATGCGACTGTCTTTTATGGTTATGTCTCATTTTGTTACTTTGATTGATGACTATCTAGTGGATGAATCGAGTGTTGGGCAATCCAAGGCGAAAACGGTCTGTGCCTTTCTACAGGAGCTGAATGACGCTGTCAAGGCAAAATTTATTGAAGAGTATCCAGAAAAATTAATCGAATCGAACCCCTCATTCTTTTCGCAATTTACTTTGGTTATTGCCACGCAGGTTTGGACATATCCTTTTCTTCTATCTTTGATACATAGTTTTGTTTTTTTCACCTTCTATTGTTTGATGTTATTAGAATTGTAAATGTGGTTGACAAATAGGTGGATGTTTACTTTAGGCTACTAGCATTTCGATATCATGATGCTTACTTGTGGTAGTGTAGCTTGGCCATAGTTTGAGTAGAATTAATCTAAATAATTGAGTTTCAAGAAATTGTACTTTGAAAATTAGCATGTGCTTAACGTTATTTGTTCGTTTTTCACTTACCATTTGCTAAATGCAGTAGAGTAGGAATAAATAGTCACTGAGTAAAACTTTGTGGCTATGGGCGTCGCATAAAATAAAATCTTGGTAGATGCTCAGACTTTTGTCTTATAAGATATGATAAGAAAGGGAACTTCTTTTGTGGCATAATTCAAGTTAAACTTGAGAAGACTTAATAAACTAACGAAATGAACACCTGACAAATATGGCTTATCCTCAGAAAGAAGTATCCTTTGTTTGCATATAAGAAAAAAGGTTATTGTATAGAAATCCCATCGGAAATATAGCAAAACGGTTATACTACGAAACCCATCTCTTGAATAGAAAATGACCAACGAAAAATCTGGGTCTGATCCCCATAGAAACATACTAATTTGAAGTAAAATTCATATACTCATCTATCATAATTAGTACTCCTTAGTACTCAATTTTTGTTTCCTTGTTGCTCCTATATTGCAGTAAACAAAGTTCTCTAACAAATCATGTTTTGCTTTCTTCTTCAGCTTGTCGAACATTCGATGGTGAAACTGGATAGAATCTGTCGTCCTGCAAATGTCATGTTGATATGTGCACGCTCTTATGGCCTTACTGGTTTTGTTCGGATCAGTGTGAAGGTAGTTCTGAATACATTATTTTCCCTTTAGTTCTGAAAGAATATAGTGTTTTTTCCTCCCCTTTCATTCTTTCCTTTTTTCTCTTCTCCCTTTCTGTCGTCTTCACAATTTGGAAACAGTATTTCAGAATGAAAATAGCTCCCGAAGAAGAAAGTTTTGTGTAAGTTTAAAATATCGTTGATGCCTTTTGACATGAATGAGCAATTTATTCAATTAACTTCCAGAACTTCCCTCAGCGAAAACAATATTTATTGAAGAGGGAAGTTTGTTAAATTGACTTTAGGGCATGAAGAAGTAATCTCCCTGTGCATGCAGGAACATGCAGTGATTGAATCAAAGCCTGATCATTTTCTGGATGACCTTCGTCTAAATAACCCATGGCCAGAGCTGAGGAGGTTTGATCTTCCTTTCTAACTATTTAGTTTATGTATACTTATCTTATGGGTTTGATCTTCCTTTCTAACTATTTAGTTTATGTATACTTATCTTATGACATAAAATTCACGTTTCTACCCAAAGATGGCAATTGAATGTATCACTGACAGTTTTGCAGAAACGATTGATTTGGATACAACTGATCCTGTCTTTCATAAACACACTCCATATGTCATCATTCTCATTAAGATGGCAGAGGAGTGGGCCAAAACTCATTATGGAAACCTTCCATCAACAAGGGAAGAGAAAAAAGCATTTAAGGTGCATAATAAGTTTTCTGCCTTGGTACTTTATTCGTTATCTTTATACTCTTGTATCTGTCATTTGAGGTGGTCCGGTTGTTTCTGTATGGACATTTTAGGATTTAATCAAGGCCAGGATGATTGCGTTTGACGAAGACAATTACAAAGAAGCCATAGAAGCTTCCTTCAAAATCTTTACTCCTCAAGGAATTAGTAAGTTAACTATTTACGCAATTACAAAATCTTAACCCAGGACTATTAATAACATTTTGTTAAGCCCAAGCTGTATGGTGGAGTTGAACCTTGAAGCAATTTATGAAACAAAATTATGCATTTTCAATAGGTTACTCCCTGTTTCTCTCTTGTAAAAGATTTTATATCATGTGAATAATGTAATGCAGGAGTCGTCATTTAAGTAGCTGACGGTATCCACCAACGAAAAATGTGCTATCTAATTGAAATATGTTTTTTGGTCACTGTGTTCTGGATATATCTTTACATCTCTATTTTTTCATCTCAGGTCCAAGCCTGCAGCAGATAATTAATGATAGCTGTGCTGAAGTTAACTCCAATTCATCAGATTTTTGGGTGTTGGTGGCAGCTCTAAAGGTAACTCTTAACATCCTCGCATATTAGATGTGACATGTAGAGAACCACTTATGGTCTGCTCTTGATGTTGCTAGAATTACTCTTAACTCCATTTTTATTTGTGTCACTAGACACTAGTTTCTAAAAGGAAACTATTGTAGTCTTGAATTGTATTCAGTACTTGTGCAGTGCGTATGTAATAAAGTTTCTTCTCTCGTTGTCTAGAAATGCCTAGTTTCATTGCAATCCAGCATTCAGTTGCAGCAATCATATCCTTGTCTATCTGCTACCATCATGTGTGCACATTTACAAGCATTTTTATTTATGTGCAAACGAAGAATTTTCCCCTGCATAATTGACTTCTTGAGATTCTCTAGCTCATTAATACCTCGAATGGATGTCCAAGGAGATACAATCACCTCTTCTTACATGGTTCTTGGTTTTGCATCATTCCCTTTCTCGCTTCACATTTCAGGAATTTATAGCTAATGAAGGTGGTGGAGAGGCACCTTTGGAGGGAGCAATCCCGGATATGACATCTTCCACAGAGTTAGTGACGTGTGCTTTCCGAGCCAAATCTTACATTTTTCTCATGTTGCAGTGAGTCTTATGTGAACATCTTGGTTACTTCTTGAGTTTGTTGCAGGTTATATGTCAATCTGCAAAAAATCTACCAGGCTAAGGCTGAGGCTGATTTTCTTGATATGGAGAAGCACGTGAGAAAAATATTGAAGAAGATAGGTAGAGATCCAGATAGCATCTCAAAGGCAACTATAAAAAGTTTTTGCAAAAATGCGCGGAAACTTAAGGTTTGTGCTCAAAACTTCTATCTTGTTGCTATTCCCTTCTAAAGTGTGCATTGCATTTGCTCCATTTTACCAAATAATTAAATTTATTTTCATGTCATAAATTTCGCTTCCATCGCATATACTATAACACGAATGATGCTCCGAGACTGCTTTGACTTTTAGGTGTCTACCTGAACATTTAACTTGTAAAGAGTAGATATATTGTTTTTTGAGTTATTCTATGTTGGTTTCCACATAGGCTTTCATGCCCTTATTGGAAATTTCCATTTGTATTACCCTGTAAATTTGATCCCATTAAATGTTTGCATATCATGTTTGCTGTGCTTGTAAGGTTCCAAAAAGTGGACCAGAAAATTCTCACAGGGCAGGTTTATTAAACTTTCTGCATCACCAACACAGTTTTCCCATAATTGAACTTCGTCATGATTAATTTTTAATTCTTAGGTATGCAGATATCGTCCGATTGAGGATGAGTATAATTCCCCGGTTCAACTGGAGTTACAAAAGTATCTAACAGATGAAGACTACAGGTACTTTTTCCTTATGCGATTATCTAACAGATGAAGGCATTAGGTTTAACTGGAGTCTCAAAAGTATCTAACAGAGAAAATTTACTTTTTCTATCCTTTTTCTTCCTTTGGTCGAAAAGTATGTACTATTTAAAACCATAGAAAAAGAACAGTGGATTATATATAATTACCTAGTTTGCTTGAATACGTCGTGTTTCCTATCATTTGCAGTTTTGTGAATACTAACAGTAGTTAATATTCCATTTTTTTGCTGCAGTATTTCTGTTGGATTTTATATTCTTCTACGAGCTGTAGATCGTCTTGCAGCAAACTATAACAGTTTCCCAGGGCAATTTGATGGGTAACAACTTCAAACCTTTTGTTAGCCGTCTAGGTACTCCATTCAAAATTTATTACCTCACGCCTGTTTTATTGTGATTGATATTCTCTAGTGCAATGGATGAGGAGATATCGCGATTGAAAACCACAGCTGTCAGCCTACTTAACGACTTGGGTTGCAACGGATCAACTTTGACAGAAGACCTCATTAATGAGATGTGCCGTTATGGTGCTGCAGAGCTTCATGCTGTGGCTGCCTTCATTGGAGGCGTTGCATCACAGGAGGTGATCAAGGTTTGTTTTCCTGACATCCATAAGCTCCTCTTTAACCAAACACTTTTTGACATTTGAAGTTCTTAACATGCTATCAGATGTTTTGGACCCTCTAAAATCAAGAATGAATACCTAACCAAATACAAATTTCAATCTGCAGCTCATAACAAGACAATTTGTTCCAATGAGTGGGACTTTCATCTTCAATGGCATCGATCACAAGTCACAGTTGTTATTTCTTTAAGCTCAAATAGCAACAACAGGTAGGTGTTTTCTTGATTCCAAGGAATGATTTCTGCCAGGAATTTTGACCCTTTTAAGCACTAATAATCATTTTCGTGTTGCAGGCACACCTGAGCTTTTTCTGCTGGAACTACAAACAGGTTTTTGTTTTAATCTTGAATCCCATATGGCTAGAGCATGTGGCATTATTAACCTTTCACAAGAAATAGATCTTGTAAGATGGGATTTTTCATCCAGCTCGTGTTGAATGAGCCGAATGAGCCATGGAGATCTATTGTCATTCACTAGAATTTATGACCAATTGTCATCGTAATTCTGCATTGTCATTCACTAGAATTTATAACCAATTGTCACCATTGTTCTGTTTGTTCTACCTATTGATGAAATAGCAATATCTTCTGGACTAAAATTATCAAATTTTTGATTCCTCAGAAGTGTCTCATACAACAAGAAAGGTCTCTAACGGAGTTACTTCCCTTAAAGCCAGAAAAATGAAGCAAATTAGAAGAAGTTAACACTAGGAGCAAGCCCCTTTCTTTCAGAAAAGATAAAAGAATAACGGAAGCACAAGGATTATGTCAAATTTGTAATCTCGTTCTTCTATCTTGAGACAGCAATTCCAGGAGCTTTCTTGGTGGGATTGTAGACACTGAATGCGCCGAAGTCTCTTTTACCACTGGCAAAAAATTGTCCAACATCAAACCCTTTGAACAAAGCGAAAATTAATCAGTTGTAAAACAAATTATGCATCTTGAGTTTTTAATAGAATTTATTTTGGCGTGTTTACGTCAGTGGATCACATTGGAGAATATGAATTATCTTAGTCAAGTGTTTACTTTTAACATCCTTCAGTATGATATTATTAGTACTAAATAAATCGCATTTATATTCATCATCAAACAAAATAAATGACTCTTCAGTTTATCTCATATGAAATCCATTATAAATGCAACAAATTTTTAGATTTGAAAGTTTAGTAACAACACAATCATCACAAAATCAATATATAAAGTTAGTCAAAAAATTAGAAGATTTTAACATCTTACTATGCCAATCGAAAGAAATGATTATGGGTCACGAGGAGGCAAACTCAAGCGTACCTGTGCATAACATCCCAGCCAGCAGGCAAGAACCGAGGATGAAGAGCTTCAACGAAAACTTGCCTCCATCTCTGACAAAATTCACGAACTCCATTGTCTCCATACTCCTTTAGCAGATGCTCAACAACCTGCTTCCCATGAGGTCCATGTCCTAACAAGGACAACTTTGATTCATGCTTCAGCGACATATCTCTAACATTAGATGGACCAGTCATCTCATTCGATAGATTTCCACTTTCAGAGATATCAGCAGTGAACGGTTCTATATTGGACAATGAAGGTTGGGTGCTTACTTCTGTATCCTCTACCATCACACTATCATCATAATCTTGTTTCTCAACAGCTTCTGTCGCATTTGTGTATGAAGAATCCAGAGTTTCACCTTCCGATGCATTGGCACCAATATTACTTTCTCTCTTAAGATGTTTGAAAACATAACCTCTTTTTTTCTCAAATCTTCGTCTCTCATGAGGGGTCATTCCGATTAGTAGCGCTCTTTCAAGATCTTCATCTGATATTTCTCTCCCTCCATAGTACGTCTTGACAATCTGCTTAAAGGACTTGTAAACGTGAAAACAGGGAGATAAGAGATTTCAAATCATAACAAGAATGTATATGATTTCTTAAGGGTAAAAGCTAGGCTTCTATAAAGAGTAAACTAAGGACAGGATAGGATTTCTATATCTTTTCTTGGATGATGTCAGCAAATCCCATTGATGAACGGCCGTTGAATTTTGTAAGAAATACGTAAATTTTAAGGTGGTATATATAATTAGCTTCCTTACCTGCATTAATTCTTCACGACGTTGTGGTGGCATTTCTGGGCCATGGCGTAGCAGAGCCATAGCAGCAGTACGCAAATGCAGAGGAGACACACCGATCTCCTCAGACGACGATGATGCAGGCACATTATGCGTCTTATCAAAATCAACGACTTTACGAACGAATAATGGTATTCCAAACTCAGCAGCTACCTCTCTTTTGTACTTTTCAGCAGCAGCATGAGCAATTTCATGACAATCAACGCAAAGGAGGACAATATCATGGGAACGATGACTTTTCAAATGCTCAGGAAAATGCATTCTGTAGCAAGAGGGTATAATTCGATATCGTAAGTAGTGGTTTCCTTCACCACAACCAACACATATATTTTTCTTACTCTGAATGTAGAAGTCATTATCTTCATCTTCTGGACGTCCTTTCGGTTCAAAGAGAAGCACGATGGAAGGAGGATCGTGTTCTACGAGTTTTGCCAGGTTACGATTGAGATACCTGAAACAAGATGTCCGTAAGGGAATCAATGCATTTGGCATGCAGAAAGAGGGGTATTATTGGGGATTTATGAGAGTCATCTAACCATTCAAGTTTTCTGCGATCACAGTAACATAATAGTCGGCCATCATTTGCATAGATCTTGCAGTTGTGATAAACTGGGGATTTGCATGAAAATTTTTGAACAAACAGCTCTCGAGATGCTTTCTTTGAGACCTGTTTTGAACCTCTAAATCGGTTTCGATTGAAGGTGGATCCATTGGCTAGTCCGAGGCTAGTTTTCGACAATAAAGCATAGTTATATGCAGAGAGAGGACAACTACCATTGGGACCTAAGTGCTGTTGGATGAACTGTTGAAACATATTATCGAGATTGGTTGTGTTTTCTTGGAGCAAGAAAATAAGGTCTTCGAAATGGAAACAAACAACAGGAGATGGAGATTGGATAGGCACAAGAGTCGAAGATTCAACATCTAGATCAGCCTCGGATATAAT
The DNA here is from genome assembly GCA_014898755.1 of Handroanthus guayacan. NCBI lineage: Eukaryota > Viridiplantae > Streptophyta > Magnoliopsida > Lamiales > Bignoniaceae > Handroanthus > Handroanthus guayacan. The sequence goes on along the minus strand of JACFYI010003479.1, from coordinate 497,079 downwards.
GCTGTGAATATCAGTTTCGGTTGTTGGGGTTTTAGCTGCTAATGCAATAACTGCGTTCTCCGATAAAACGAATCTCAAACTCTCATCATGGAGACGAGCCTGTAAAAAATTGACATATGACCAAAGTATATATTAAAAATTCAAGTCTGAATAGGAAGCATGTTAGCACTAACCATTACATCCCTCCATAAGCACAGTCGTCTCACATGTTCCTGAAACTGAACAGGAGAGTAGTCATCAGTGTTGTCCACTTGATGGCATCCATCGATAATTAAAAATCACAGGAGGATACCTTTGTGCCACAAAGACTGGATGGGACATGTCCTTGATCGTTCAAGCAACGAGAAACTATCGACGATGCAGCTAATTCTCCCAGACAAACTTCAATATCTTTTTGGAAAAGCTGTAAGCACGTTGCATTTGAACGTCGACTAGCCTCGAGAAGAAAATGCAATTTGTCACCAGGAGACGAATTTTCTGATGCATTATTTTCTTTAGAATGTTGACAGTGTGAAGAGTTGAAAAAACAAACAAAAGGTTAAGTTGGACCATACGTGCGCTTCAGGTGACATTAACATACTTGCTGTCCCTCTCACGTATTAATTTTTCTGTTCCATCTTCGTTAGTATTTTTTAGCAGGAACAGATTCAGAAGTTCTATTATCATTTGTATAAACAGGTATAAGCTGCTCGCTATAAGGAGAAGACAAAGTTTTAACGTATACCAGATAATGTTTTACCATAAATCAGAACATTTTCGCTTGATCTCTCTTTGACAAATTACCAAAACAAAAGAATCTATTTTTTGTACATTTTAAAGCAATTTGATTATTTGTAAATATGCAAAAGGGGTAACTAATCGGAATGCCCAACAGTTAAGCAGCAAGTGTTTTAAGTACACACAAAATGATACATGCCATACCATTTTTCTGCTGTTTAAGCTCCAAACAAAGGCAATATGCAATATACAGCAAATAGCGTGCATCTGTTCGAGCATATTGGATCATTTCCTCAGGCAAGGGACGTTGTCTCCAGTCTTCTCTCTAAAATTCACACAGTTACAGCATTAGCTGAACACGTTAACATTAAACGGCTTACTCAATTCTATTACAAGTAATTGAATATTTCTAGATTTCATGAAAAATGTAATATGCACGCTAATTAACTATATACATAAATAAATGAAATATGAGATTAAATCAGATACTCAGACCTGTAACAGTTTATTTGTAGCGACACCACAATACGTTTCAAGCAAATATGCCAGTGACCTCTGTGGTTTTGATAAAATATCACATGCCTGCCATATATTAAACAACAATGATTATTAATTGACAAATAAGTTCTCAAATATCAAATGAAATAAAAAATTCAGATCTCTTAATTCACCTTGGCCGTGTCAAATAAATTCACAACATAGATGTGGAAATCTCTTTGGAGCCACAGGACATCATTATCAGCTCCATGAAACACCTGTGGCATTATCAATCTCTTTAATCAACAAAAATAAAATAACAAAAAAACAACACAAGGTTCTCATTCTAACACAGTTAATCATATGACTTCCATAAAATTCTGCGGATACCATGAAACTGCTTGTACAATAAAACTTTTATCATGCTGCTCAAAATCATCAAATAACCAAAAGAAATCATTTTGCAAGATATAAAAGCGAAGACTTGTCATTCTCGGAATGCTTCTTCTGAGTCAGTCGAGTATAAAACAAATGACATTTCAGGTTACGTAAAACCTGTATATATAGCTACATTTCTGCACATGCAAAAGAACAAGTGAACCCTGAGCACCAACCAAGAATGTTAAATCAAGAAAGGCAAGGAAAAAAGAAAAACACCGGCATAAAAATAGCTTATTTTTCTCAGAAGTTAGGTAATATATTCCAAAGTCAACAAAAGCTCCATTCTAGATTAACAGGAATTAAGAACCATATTCTATTAAATAGCCTTTTTTAATCAAGAATTTCAACAGAAGTTTTAACACGGAACATCTCTTTCATAAGGATGGGCATTACACTGAACAAACTTCAAAGCAAGTCTAATCGTAATATCACCTTGCATATTCCAGGATTAGCAAATACTGGCCTAAGAAGTCCTATCACATCATGCAGGATAATCGTGTCGACCAAATAATCCTGGCTTATAGTGGATATCTGTTTACATACAATAGAGAACAAGTAATATTCAGTTAACTAAGCACTGTACCAAAAATACACTAATTTAACACAATGAGTATGCTGGATAGATTGACATTAGCATACATAGAACACAATGTGCTCGTAAGAACGCTAATATACCTGAATGAGAGCCGTGAAACCTAAGAAGGATCTGAAGCTATGCTGCTCAATATCCACAGCAAACACCCTCTCATTACTCAAAACCTCCACAAGCTCTCTTAACTGAGGTTCAGTCTCAACCGACGTATAAGAACCCCCCATTTCCA
>JACFYI010003479.1:468764-486777 GCA_014898755.1 Handroanthus guayacan | reverse complement strand
TCATACGTAGGTAATTAATTAAGACATTTATAGTGTATGGGGGATTGGGGACAAGAAGGCCCAAATATTTTATCCTTGCAAATTGCAAAGCTAATATTTTATAGAATGTCTTAACTCAGATAATACAATTTTAGCCTCGCAAATGCATAGATTTAATCAGATCTCGCCAACAGTAAGCTCAATCAATACATATATACATATATATATAGTATTTTGTTTTTCTTACATTAATCAACCTAAGAAAATTTTATAATAGTACATAAGATCTTATTATTAGCGGATCATATAATAAATTATTAATTTTAAAGAATTTTTCTAACATCTCATAAGTAAAGTAGAAAATATATTATAAGTACTAAAAGCTAACTCGTCTATATTTTGTACTCACTCGAAGAAAATTTTGTATTGATCAAGCATTAATAATCCATTTGAACTACATTCGAAATGTGATTCAAATTTATACTGCATTTGACAACCCTAATAATGCCATTGAACTCAATATAGCAATGATCACTACTTAAAATTCATTATAAATAGTTCACTTTTCTAAGATAGTAAATCATGACGTTTTGAGTTCCTTTACCCTCTTAATTTATGTTATTCTTTTTTAATTCTCTTAATTCTATACAATTACTAAAAAGTCTTAATCTAGAGTACTTCAATTGAACTTAACACGTGCTTTCACAATAACATCTTAAGACGAATCAGAGTTCCATTTATTCAAATCGAAACTTTGTATTTCTAGCCGCTATAATTAAACCCCGTTTGATTCAATTATCATAAAATGAAGTATGAAATCATAAATCATAAATCATAACGCTAAAAATATTAAAAGACAAAAATACCCCTAAGGAATAATGGCACGTGTCAGGGAGGCCTGCAGTGAGATGCTTGAGTGATGATGAATGCACGCAAAGACACATTCCCAGTAGTAGCCACGTGCAGGGTAATGGAGCGTGTTTCTTGACCATTAACAAGGTCCGGTCCAGGGTCTATCAATATAAGCAGCCATTCATATAACTTCAGCATTCCCCAATTAGATTCTGTCACGTGCTCTCACCCCACCTCGGGCCCCACTTGACGGGGCCAGTCACGTGCACACTGGAATGCTATTGCTTTGTAACAGGTTCTATTTTCTCCAACGTACGAAAATTTACACAAAATTTATTTATTTATTTTTTGATTGGAAAATATTTTTTATTTTTATATTTAAAAATAATTATTTAATGAACATTTTTTGAAATATTCTTTTTTAAAGTTTGTGACTGAATTGATGATGAAGTAGGAGGCCATCAACCTAGTTTGATTTATCAGATCAATACATAGTTAATTTAGATTTTTAAATTACGATTATATTGATATTTCAAAATTTAAACATATCAATGAGTAGATGAATCGAGGAGATCAAGAAAATATTTATGTAGTGCGTTGGTCTATTAATAATGCATAATATGATTTAATCTGATCATGTGTTGTGTCATTTGGATAGAATTAGTTATTGCTCGATTTAATCAATTGATAATATTGTATCATTTTAAAAGATATAATATTTTTGGGAAAATAATAAAATTATGTAAATACATTCTAAAATAAAAATGAGACACTAGACCTATTTATCTCCTCTAACCTAATTAGTAGAAAACCAATTATATCTGGCTCAAAAAAGTTCACATGAAAATTATTCAAGTTTTACTTAGATCTAAATTCGTTCCTGAACTTAATTACAACCCCTACTTCTAGAAAAAAATTTAGTTAAGCAAATTACCTGCAATCTCAGACTTTTTTGGGAATTAGTCTTCTTTGTTTTAGTCAAACAAACGAGTAAACAAATTATTTATTTAATATTTGTATTAGACATCACCAAATTTTATTCATATTGAGTAGAGAATTTTAAGATGTTTTTGTAATAACAAAATATTTACTACATATGACGTCCGAACAACATCGGGCGGATATTTGTAGTAATTTTTTTTTCCTAAATCCAATGAACAACTCAAAAATTTCATATAAAATTTGAATTTATGATCATATTAAGGGATAATTACCTAATAATTATTAAATAATCCTTATAATTTGAGAAATTACATCAACATCCTTCACTTTTAGATTAACATGAAGTCTATTTGACTACTTGTAATGTTTCAACCTAATTATTAAATTTTTAGGGGAGGTAAATGTAATATACAAGAAATATTATCGTAATTTTTTAAAATATTAAGGAATGTTTAATAAATAATAATTAAGTGAATATGGAGCTAATCATCCCTTACTTGTCAGAAAAGCTGTTAATTATCCCTTATATTGAAGGGCATTTATCTACCGACCTGTTGTCAGTTATACACAGCAGGAATCTGCCGCCTGACACTCCTGACAGGGACCGTTTGGTAAATTTGGTAGGAGGACTAGGGACAGTTGCTCAGTCTTTCCCTCACTTGTATTTCAAGTCCCTTCCCTGCAAAGTGTGCTGACCTCTCCATTCACACAGACAGAGGCAAGGAATAAAGTGACGTCTGAAAAAACTTGAGAATAATATGAAGACAATTGGAACCTTTTCTGGGTTCTAACTGTTTCTTCCTGATCTTCCTCAATATTTCTTCAAATTCTGAGCATTTGGGCTGTAAAATTTGAGCCTTTTTATTTGGCTCATGGGATTTTCTTGAAAAAACTTTGGGACTATTGTATTGGGAAATGAAGAACAGAGGCGGAGAGCAGGTTTCTAGAAATGTTGTATCTCACAAATGGACTCTTTTCCTTTGTCTTGCTAGTTTTTGTTCTGGAATGCTCTTCACCAACAGGTAAATGATTTAAACTTTCCTTTTTTGTTTAACCTGAATTTGAATGGATGCCAATTACTTTTTCTGTGTTTGAATTCTTATTTCCTGTCTGTATGTTATTTAATTCTGTGTCTGCTACTTTTTATGAACATAAATATTTTTGGCACCACTCAAGATCCATATTGTCGAGGTTATTGAATTTAATAGTGGATTTTTGTAAATATTCATATTTCCTGGATAGATGTGAAGCTGTGAATGTTAGAAGAAGTTAAGTTGTTGCAATTATTTTGGTGCTCAAGAGATAGTTTTGAAGCTGTACTTCCAATATGGAAACAGATTCTTGTTCCTGATTATCCTCCCGTTTATCTTGTCGGAGATTTCTTATGATATAAGTATTCAAATTTGCCTAATTAGGTGAAGGGGCCTTAGATCTCTATCGAATTTCATAGATTTATGTAGTACGTTGGAAACTCAGGACAAATATGACAGGAAACTGTTCTTTCCTTTCTTGTCAATTTTGTGTGTTTTTATGCAATCACTTCTTGGCTCCTTTACGTGTAAGTATCTAAATTCCTTGTAAGTGGCTATAAATTTCTGACGTAGCTTTTCGGTAGAAAAATATGGCTCAAATATTTCTTCTGTGAGTGTTAATCTTAGTAATTTATTCTGCTGCAATCCTTCTTTAGTTACAGATTTGTCTTTTTTCCTCTATCTCAGAATATGGATTGTGCCCGAAGCAAAAGGCATGGCAAGAACAACAGCTGTCGAAGCTGAGAGATTGAAACTAGTATCAGAAGGTTGCGATCCAAAATTCGTAAGTATTTCCCTCCAATCCGAACCTTTGAGAATCAGAATTTTTTTAGGTTAATTTGTTACATGTATTTGTCAATAGTCGCTATTTCTTGTAAATAATTAGTTGCCTAGTCATTTTTGAAATACATCATCCTTGTTTTTACAGAACGACGTGAAAAGGGTACCAAAGGAAATCTTTCAAGAAGTATCTAAGACTCAACATGCCATACAGTGAGTTCATTTTTCCATGGAGGAGGACTAGAACTTTTAAGATGCATTTTTCTTTACTTATAATCACTCATAAATCGTTGTAGGACATTGGACAAGACCATTTCAAACTTGGAGATGGAGTTAGCTGCTGCAAAGGCAACACAAGAGTCAATTCTGAGTGGCTCTCCTACATCAGAAACTAAGGATTCTACTAAGAAGAGAAAATATTTCATGGTTATTGGAATAAATACTGCATTCAGCAGCCGAAAAAGAAGGGATTCAGTTCGTACAACATGGATGCCACAAGGTTTGTGGATCGAGTATTTCTTGATCTGGTGAATAACTTATATTGTTCAATTGCTTCTTTTATGACAGCATCTAAGTACAGTGTTCTTGAAATTGTTACAATAGGAGAAAAACGAAGAAAGTTGGAGTTAGAGAAAGGAATCGTCATTCGCTTTGTCATTGGCCATGGGTGGGAACTCATGTCTATTTTAATGACAGTGGTGGTTTGTTAATTTCCTAAATAATCCACTCGTACTGATTCATTCACACTTGCTCTTTCTATTTCACAGTGCGACATTAGGAGGTATACTTGATAGAGCTATTGAAGCTGAGGATAGAAAGCATGGGGATATAATGAGGCTGGTGAATACAATATATCCTCTTTTACTATATATTTTCCTTGTTGGCTTCATTATTCTGGGTTAGGACACGGTATTCTTTTGATACTCAGGACCATGTCGAGGGTTATCTTGAGCTGTCTGCAAAGACAAAGGCTTATTTTGCTAGTGCTGTCTCTTTGTGGGATGCAGAGTACTATGTCAAAGTTGATGATGATGTCCATGTCAATATAGGTAACAGAATGCTTAATCTGTTTAGTTTCACAACCCAGGGGGGAAATTAAATCTCCATTTTTACCATATAAATCAAATTTCTTAAACATGTGTTTCTTTTGAGACATTCAGGATGCAATTTTGATGTTTAGAATCATTTACAAGTGTTCTTCTCTTTTTTTTTTTTTTTTGGTAATTTACATATATTTTTGCAGCAACACTTGGAGAAACATTAGCCAGACATCGAAAAAGGCCAAGGGTGTACATAGGATGTATGAAATCTGGTCCTGTCCTAGCTCAGAGGTAGTTGAATCATCTGAAACCTTTACCATATGACATAAAACATGCTTCCATCTTTAGCTGAGTTCTTGAATTATATGGAAAAAACAGGGGAGTAAGATACCATGAACCTGAACACTGGAAATTTGGGGAGCCTGGAAACAAGTACTTTCGCCATGCCACGGGACAATTATATGCCATTTCAAAAGATTTGGCTTCTTATATTTCAGTAAACCAGTTAAGTTTTCACTTATTAGCGTTAACAAGTGATTAACCGGCATATTTAGTTCTCGTTAACTTGACGGTGATTTTCTCAATCCTAACAGGCATGTTCTCCATAAGTACGCTAATGAGGATGTGTCTCTTGGATCTTGGTTCATCGGACTTGATGTACAACATATCGATGATCGAAGATTATGTTGTGGAACCCCACCAGGTAACACAACACTCATGATTTTTGAAGTGAGGGTACATCATAGGACGTGGTGTTACATAGAAAAATTCAAATATTCGTCTGCTGTTTACGTTCTTTGCAAGTACGAACCACCAACATATTATAACTTCATTTCAAACAATTGTCGATGTAGATTGTGAATGGAAGGCACAGGCCGGCAACATCTGCGTTGCTTCGTATGATTGGAGCTGTAGTGGGATATGCAGATCAGTTGACAGGATAAAGGAGGTTCATCGGAGGTGTGGAGAAGGGGAAGATGCCGTTTGGAAGGCTGCTTTCTGAGTGTCAAGACCTATTAGGTTGGCCCTCCATACGATTATATAAATACACACACATATTGAGAGGGAGAGACAAACTTCTCCATTTTAGTATAGAGAAGTTGAGCTGTGAATGCACTCAGGGAGAAAGAAGCACCCTGGAAATTGATCTTCTTTCATTCTTTAAGGTAAATTGTAAGTCCCAATTGGGTGATTATGAGAAAGTAAGTTTAGGAATGTGTCACAAAAATTGTTGAGATCATATCCTTAATCCTTTGTGTATTTTTGACTGTATCTTTAGAGTCAATTTGTAAAGGAACATTTTTCTAAAATAATAGTAAATAAATGACACGTCGGACGATTATGAGTAGAAGATGAGTCGAATTGGCTGCAATAACATTTATTTGAGTTCTCTGGCAAGTCAAGCTTGAGCTCAAACACATATGTTGAAAGCTTTGAACTGACTACCAAGTATTTTAATATTCATTTTTTATTATAAATAGTAATAATTAGACTTATTATGATTAACGACAAAATTTAGAATGTTGATAATATTTATTAAAATAATATTTAATTAAAATAACAATACTATTATTATACTAGTAATAGTGGTTATGTACTGTGATAAAAATAAAAATAATTTATAAGGATATAATAATCTAGTTGATATCATGATATAACAATGATAATGATTATAAGAATGCATGAGAATGAAAAATACTATTATTAAATATTAAATATACATAATTTCTGCAAATGAGCTCGATGTGTTGCCCCGGCCAAGTTCAAAAAAGAGCTTCATTAGTAATCACTCATTACAGAAAACCCCGAGGTAAAAAAAAAAAAATCCTAGAAAATCCCAAATTAATTTACGTTTTTAAAGAAAAATATAAAACTTTATAGAGCAGGATTTTCAGAACAAAAAAATTGTAAAATATTTTAGAGCATATTTTTGGAATATTCATGAGAAGTCCGGAAGAACATTTTAAACCGTTAAACTAAGTAGTTAGATCTCCGATCGTTTATTCGAAGTGAGGTGTGGTATGTGCAGTTCATACTTATACATTCAATAAATCTTCTTTATTGCAAAATGATTTCAAAATTATAAAATGATTATTTCACATTTCTTTTCTCTATCATCAACTATGTTCAGTGTCGGAGCCAGAACTTTTGCTCAGTGGGGTAAAAAATTTCACTAAAGTAGATCACATTAACTAATTAATTAATATATCAATATTAATTAAAATTTAAAAATAAATTTAAGTAAAACTATAAATAAAGACGGAATTATATAAAAAATACTTACAAGATCATTTACAATTGTCCTCGTCTCTCTTTAGATTCATGAAAGCATTGCATGATGGCTTCATTAGATACATCATCAAATACATCATTTTCTATAAATGTAAGCATGCAGTCATTTAACCACTCATTGCTGATCCGGTTCCTTAGTCGATTTTTGATATATTTCATGGTAGAAAAAGCCATCTTCACTGTTGCTGTAACCACTAGCAAAATCAATGCCAATTTTAAAAGCAAATATGTAAGTGGATACACCACATTCCTCTTTGTTTCTACTAACTTTTGAGCAAGATTATTAATTCCCTTCAATTCCAAGAACTCTTCGTCAGATCGTATGTCAACGATGTAGTTCTCAAGTTGATTATCAAGTGTTAAGAGTTCTACGTTGGAGAATTCAGATGGATAAAACGTGGCAAACTCCATGAGTCTATCTTTATTGAAAGAAGAAAATGAATCATCCGGACTCAAACAAGCTATGCATGTAAGCAATTTTGAATTTACCTCCATAAAGCGACTATTCATTTCTTGAAGTTGCATGTCAATCACTTGATTGAATATTTCCATTCGAAAACGATGCTCATTCCTGATTTGTTGAGCTTTCTGTCAAGATCTTCCACAGGGCTTAAAGTCATCATTCATGTTTGGGATACAAATGCCATGAACATTACAAAATGTAGAGACCTTGCATAACAAGGACTCCCATCCTTCATCTCTCATGTTCTGCAATCTTGTTTTACATACTCTAACTTGTTTCATAGCATTGAGAATATCTTGATCCTTTTCTGTAGAAGCACTGACAAATCATTTGTTATTTCCAAAACTGCTTTCATCAAGCATAAACTGAATGTAAATTCAAAAAAATGTAAGTAATCCATCAAAACACGTAATTCAACTCTTTTCTTGGGAACTATTCCTTTCTCTTCAATATCCTCAAATACATCGATCACAGTAAAATACATAATAAGCAATTTAAAAGTGATGCACAATGTGATCCCCATTGAGTGTCACCAGCCCGTTCCAAATTAGACACCATGTTAAAGAATAAAACAATATCCACCTGATTTTTAGCAACCGCCACAAGGGTCAACTGAAGTTGATGAGCAAAACAATGAATATAATGTGTTGCTTGATTTTCTTTCATAATCAAACTTTTGAGGCCATTGAATTCCCCCCTCATATTACTCGCACCATCATATCCTTGCCCACGTATTCTTGACAAACTAAGATTATGCTTCAAAAGTAAATTCTCTAGTGCTAATTTAAGTGATAAAGCTATTGTTTCTGTAACATGAACAATTCCAAGCAATCTCTCCATAATAAATCCTCTTTTATCAATGTAACGTAAGACAATGGCCATTTGTTCTTTACCTAGACACATCTCTTGACTCATCAACTAGTATTGCAAAGTAGTCATCTCCAAGATCTTTAATGATAAAATTCCTTGTTTCATAGGCAGCAACATTAACAATATCTTTTTGAATATCAGGTGGTGTCAATTTTAAGTTCTTTTGCATTCTTCCAACAACAGCTTCATTGATAACATCATTATGATTTGCATGAAAACTCAAAAGCTCCAGAAAATTCCCCTTGTTGCTTGAATCTAAGGATTCATCATGGTCACGAAGAGCTAAACCTTGATGCAAAAGAAATCTTATGCAATCAATTGATGCAAGCAATTTAATCCGGTATTCTTTTTTCAATTCATCACTTTGCTTCTGAAAAGCAAAATGTATATGCTAGTCTTGATTCATCAAGTCATGAGATTTGTTCAAAGCTTGATTGTGCATGCTATTACAATCACCAACATGAGCATCAAATCTTTCTTTCTTATTCCAACTGGAAAAGCCAGTTGTAACAAAAGCATCACTCCCAAATTGTTTTCCAAAATCTGGCTTAAACAAGTAACATGGTAGACAAAATGTTGCATCTTTGCTAATGCTATATTCCAACCAACTACCAAAGATGTCAAACCATTTAGCATTGAAGTGATGCATCACACGACCAATATTTCTCTCTGGAAAATTGTGTTTCCGTGGTTGACAAGGACCTTTTTTGAGATAAGCTCTTCTTATTTCATCCATTTGATTTACATCATATTGATTTACATCATAATCTGAAATTCTTTTGCATAGTCCCGGATTTGCCGGAAGCTCATTGAATTCAATCTTACTCTTTTTAGAAAATTGATTGACACAATCACTAGAAGAAGGTTCTTGATTCGGCCCTGAAGCTTGTAATGCTGGTGAATCTTTTGATTTTTTTGGTAGTTTGATCACAAATTTGTCCATTTTTTAGCTGGTCAAACGTAAACCAATTGTCAAAATATAAAAGACTAGTAATTAAATACTTAATAAGTTGCTAAGTAGGCTTATGAAAGTCTTATTAGTGGTGTATACTAATCATAATAAAATTAGAAAATTAAGACCATATTATCAAAATAAAATTTCTAAGTGGCCATATTAATAAGCAAGACATAGTTACAAAACCAAAGTGAAAATTAATTTTTATGCATAAACCCTAGTTTCATCTTGATCAAATAATTGTAATCAATCATAAATTAATCACAACGAGTCAATTAGCAAAACAAACTTTGACTTCAAATAAATGCAATTATACAAGCTGGGTTATTTTATAGAGTCAACCTTTGTCTTTTTCTTCTCAAGAATGGTCACCCACAGACCCACTCAATAGCTCAAATGGTGTTGGCGTGTTACTTAGTTGCTCTATTTCTTTTTCTCTTCTGGGCCTCTGGCCGTGTGTGTGTGGTTTGGGAGAAAGAGACATCTAAGAAAAAGAGAGTGTAAAGTGAAAACTATAATTTTTTTCTTTTGTTTTGTCAATGTAAAAGTGGTCCCAAGTTGTAAAATAATTTGACTTTTTTTAGTGTATATAATTTCAATTTTTGTGCATTTATATTTTAACACACAATTTGAAAATGTAGTATTGGAAAGTGTACCAATTAATCAATTAGTTACGTCTTTCCTAGTTGAATTATTGATCCTCTCATTAAAGAATTTTCATTTTTTCACTGGGTCAATTGAAGGTAAAATTTAATTTTTTGAAATATTACATATATATATATATATGTAAAAGGAAATTTTTTTTCCTCAATCCCAGGTGGCTCAGCCACTGCCTATGTTCACTACATGTGAATGCGTCTTAGACTAAATAGTTGAAAGTTGCACACTATAATAATATGATTTACATACCAATTATTCCGTAATTTTACCACATGTATAAATATTAAGGTTCTGTTTTAACTTTATTATTTTATGGAGAAAAATATAGTAAAGTAAATAGTTAAATAATTTAATCCGATTTTTTTTTTTTTTTTTTTTATATATAATTTCACGCACTACACCATTAACTACTCGAATTTAAGAGGGGGTGGTGCCGGGCAAATTGGGCTGGCGAATTCTGGGAGCGTGTCAACTTCTTTCCCCTTGACAAAATCCCATCATCGTAATCGACGTCAATTTGCACATTACCCCAAAACTTTTGTCAATTTTTAGTTGGGCCCATTCTTGGACCAGTCCTTACAAACATCTCTTCCTACATTAGCTCTTGACTTAGACCATTTACTTCATCCTTTTTCTCTTATCTTTTGTTCTTTTCTTGTTGTTCTCACATATGTATTTCTTTCTAGACGTTGAGCAAAATTTTCTATCACATTTAGTATTTCTTTAATAAACTAATTGCATTCTCATCACACCACAATTACCAATAAATAATAAAGTCTTAATCACCATTGAGACTTGTTATTGATACATTTATTGAATATAATTAAATTTATTTTCTTAAAAAAGTTTTAATCAAATTATTATTTCTACAAAAACATCTCTGGATTTAATAAAAGAACAAAAGAAGAAAATGGATCTAATATAAAATTTAAATTAAAAAAAAAAAGCTATTTGTTTCCTTACCACATTTTTCGTAGTGGGAGAAACTTAATATATAAATGACTTTTTAAGATTTGAAGAACTCCACATATATGACGTATTGATCCGATACTTAATATGTAAACAACTTTTTCAAACTTGAATATTCCACATACGTGGCATGTTTATCGGACAATATATATTGTGTATTTATTTGACTATATATATAGTAAGCAAAAAACATAATCATTATACTACCATGTAAAATCAAATTGAAATAGTTTAGGGAATATATATATATATATATATTAATCAAGACCCTTGTTATCATAAAACAAGTGTAATTATAACAACCACACAAGTCGATTTGACCATAGTCATAAGACCAAGTAAGAGATCTAAACTTCCTCTTTCACACCATAATTTGTGCAAACTAGGCCACAATAGTTGAAGATAGGAACAACTAGAAAAGGAAAATGAACTCTACTCCATGCCATTGTAACAAATATATCATATCCCTTTATCTTCTACTACATCTAAAACCCCCCTATGCCCACTGTTTTCAATTTATAATAATTCATTTAGTCAAAGCTGTACATTTATTTTTCCTTTTTATACACTTAAAAGTCAAATGATAAAAAATCGGATCAAATTATCCAACAACTTAAGATGAACTAGAAGCCCCGGATCCGATTTGATGTTTAAAATCGTTTGATATTCTAGTTAAGCTCGAACAACTTGTCCGGTTGGTTAGTTGGACCAATGGCCCAAATTTTTTATATTTATTAAAATATTAAATATGATATTTACATATATCATATGAAAAGTATGAGACTACTAGTTGGTTTAATGATGTGTTTTCATGTATTATGCTAAGAATATTATTTAATAATTAATTCACCCAAATAATGTATCTTATTTATAAATTTATATTGACTATATCAATCATATTCATATTTTATTATATATACACAAATCAATTTTGCATTGTATTTTCATATATATATATATATTAAGTTTTTTATACACATACATCAAGCATGTCGTAAACGCTGATTATAATGACATCACACAAGTTAAAACATGACTCGAACCAAGAAATATATAATCAATAGTACACTACCGATTCTCATTTTGTCACCAACCCGGTTTCTCACACATTACATAAAATAGAATATGGATCCGAACAACAAGACCCGAACCCTACACCCTCACCGTCTCATGCCTCATATTTGGTCTACGTTCTCTAGTCTTAACATTCCAAGTTTCAAGCCGAGTCGTTTGCTCTTGTATACATTATTTTCTCTATCTCTTCCGTCAAGCATATATGGCCAAAGCCAGTGGACTTTCGTTTGATCCAGATCACAGTATAATCACACTGCTCCGTCAAGGCAAAACCCACTTCCATAACCACAAACTCGAAGCAAAGCTTTTGTTTTCATCCATGGAGTCACCCATTAGCTCACCACCACCGCCCATCGTTCAGTTCCCCATGAGTCTCGGCTGCACATCCTCGGATCAAGATCAGACCGATAATCCGAGTGGGCAACGCAAAATCATCGGTGAAATGGATTTCTTCGGCGTCAAGCAAGCGGCCGAAGCATATGATGGCAGCGAGGAAGAGAATAGAACAGTGCATTTGAGTCGGCCTAATTCAGTATTGGATTTCGAAGTCAATGTATGCCAAGTGACTGATAAAATTAAATTTTGCATTTCGGGAAAAAATAATTCTTTTGATTTAGTTTTTGGTGTCTGTTTTTTTCTCACAGACTGGGTTGCATCTTCGTACTACTGCGAATTCTTGCAGGGATGAGTCCATGGTCGACTTATCGAGAACTGAGGTGAGATAGGGTATATTAGTTAACTGCTGCTTATGGGTTTGATTTGGTGTTTGAGATTTATGTATATGTATTGATGATGAATTGAATCGTATAGAAGGAGCTGTTGTTGCTTCAAGCTGAACTTGGAAGAATGAATTCAGATAATCAGCGTTTGAAGGAGATGCTTCATCATGTGGCAGAAGATTATAATCGTCTTCGAGTGCAGTTTTTAACACTTACACAGCGGCAAAAGCGGGGGCGACAAACTGATCATGGTGCAGAGGAGCACAAAGATGACAATGGAAATGGATCATTGGTTCCTAGACAGTTCATGGATCTTGGATTAGCTGTGGCATCCGATAACGATGACGGTTCGTTATCGTCATCTGAGGGACGAACTGGTCAGAACCCATCCCCGACTGTGACACATGACGAGGATGTCGGAGTAGAAAGAGAAGACCCAAGTCCTGACAACAAGGTTCCTCGGCTCAGTCACTCTCCCCGAAGCACTGATCAAGCTACCGAGGCCACCATGAGGAAGGCTCGTGTTTCTGTTCGGGCTAGATCTGAGGCTCCCATGGTATGTACAAATATAGTAGTAATAAACCTCAGCATGATGTGCTTTTGTTTAAAAGTTTATGCTAGTTTTCTTGAGATATAGAATTTGTAATGTTTTTGGTGGTTTTTGAATGATGACTATAGATCACTGATGGATGTCAATGGCGCAAGTATGGACAGAAAATGGCGAAAGGAAACCCGTGCCCTCGTGCATACTACCGTTGCACTATGGCTGCCGGTTGCCCTGTTCGGAAACAAGTATGTAAGCTATTGCACCTCGATCTAAAGGTTCCATGTTGTAAAGGATTGTTCTAAGTTTTGTCTCAGCTAGAGCTTCCTCAATCCCTAGTTTACTAGTAATTGATGCATGATTTTCATATCATGTTTTATCTTCAGTTCCATTAGTTTAACAATTATGATTCATTATTACTAGTATTTCATTACATGATTGCATGACGATGTATTAAATATTGTATTATAAAAATAAAGAGTTCTGGATCTAATACACTTGGCATGTATCTGAATAAAGCATGGAACATGTATTGGAATATAAAATCTAGATGTTATTTTAATTATAGCTAGATGTAGCATCAATTATATAATTCTAACATTCAATTTCATCTTCTATTCCATTAGTTTAACTATACATATTCCATCAACTACAGGTCCAAAGATGTGCGGATGACAGAAGCATCCTCATAACGACCTACGAGGGCAACCACAACCACCCGTTGCCACCAGCTGCCATGGCAATGGCCTCAACGACATCATCAGCTGCAAGAATGCTGCTGTCCGGTTCAATGCCAAGTGCAGATGGGCTAACGAACTCAAATTTCCTAGCAAGAACACTCCTCCCTTGCTCCTCCTCCATGGCCACAATTTCTGCCTCAGCCCCATTTCCTACTGTTACATTGGACCTAACCCAACCCCCCAATCCAAAACCCTCCAACCAATTCCCACTTCCATTCCTCAATTCACCAGCCAATAACATTGCCCTTTTGCCTCAAATCTTTGGCCAGACTTTGTTTAATCAGTCCAAGTTTTCAGGCTTACAAATGTCACAAGAAATGGGACAAGGGAATAATAATCAATTATCCCCTCCACTTTTGAGTGAAACTGTGAATACTCTCACAACTGATCCAAATTTTACTTCTGCTTTGGCGGCAGCCATCTCCTCCATCATCGGTGGGCCGTCTCCGAACAAAGGCAGCAGCAGCAGCTGCAACGACAACAATAATAACAATGGATGAGAGATCACCTCTATATTTTCGCTTCTCTACTTTCTGACTTTCTAATGGGGTTTCTTTTCTATTTTCTTACCTCCATAGATGGAGGTCAGATTCTCTATTCCAAAACAGCATTTCATGTCTATTTCGTGTTATAAATACATGTCAAGTGTAAAAAATATTTCCTTGTAAAAGTCGAGATTTGTGGATGTAATACACTTGACATGTATATATACATTGAAATACAAGATGAAACATGGAATAGAATAGAGGATATAAAGTGCGTGAAATGATGAAAGCATATGATATATTTGTTGTTTCGATCTTTGTCTTTCCATGATATATATTTAGCTTCGTTTGAATAATGTAATATTTCATATATTGATGTAGACATAAAGATTTAAATATGCAGAAAAGATGTGGTTTTTGCACAGAGTCCGAAATTTGAGGATGGATTTTTCATGTCTTGAAGATTTTTGTCAATGCCTTTGTGTTATATCTCCGCGTGAAGACAAAAGTTTGGAAGAAACATGAGAAAAGGAAAATAAAGAAGGGCCGAAATATTCTTTCTGCTTGGATTATACTGCATGTTATTTTTCATGGATAGCAGTCAACTGCGGCGTCAATAAAAATGTCGCCAACTTGTTTAGAATTTAAAGGGATGTATAATTTGACACGCTTACAACTTTTAGTACATTAGCAATTTCCTCATTCAAATTAAGAAAAGAAAGAAAGAAAATAAAGCTCTTCAAAAGCACAAAAAATCAATATTTTGTTTAAGTAATAAATATATGGCCTTTTGTGTTATTTTAATAATTTTTATATGTTCAATTTAATATTTAAACAAATTCAAGATTGGGTTAGGAATGACAATATATAGGTTGGACTATAAACTTTTGATCCTTTTTATCAATTTCAGAAGGGTTCAAGGTAGGGTATTTGGAAAATATATATTTATCTTGTCTTACATTTACATATTTCTTTATTTACCAATAAGAAATTACACGAATACTATTCAAGATCAAGTGAAAGTATCTCTTTTTTAAGAATTGATCCTATTAATGATGCAGAGAATAGGAGATATGAAACATCTAAAAGCATAATCGATAAACAGTGCTATCTTGAGTGATAATGTGTGTTTATTATGCTATAGTATTATCAATTTTCTCATTCTTCGTCTCTTTTTCCTCCACAGGTTGTAATTGACTTGCCAATTTGATGAGGTGGAGCGATATGGGACACGGTTTGGGGCAAGGCCATCCTACTATTATGGTTGTCAGTGGGACGAATTTTTCCAATTTTGACATCCTTATTTAGGATTTTTAACCAAAAAAACATGTCCAATGGATCAAATTCGACTATAAATATTTATGATCTTAAATAAATGAATTGGATATGAATTAAGCAATCCGATTTGTTAAAGATTGAAATTGAATTGTATTAACGTTTTCTATTAAAATAATAGTCATTATATAATATAATTTTTCTTAAGACCCTTAAATAAAAGCAATATATGTGACATCACAATTAATGCAAAATTTTGTGTTCTTTCCTTCACACTGGATTATATTCCATATTGCACGTAGTTGGTGTTTTCAAGTCTTTTTCATATATGGCAGTCAAGCATGGAGTCAATAAAAATTAAAAATGTCCCCACGTTGCCTAGAATTTGAAGTGATATATAATTTGACGCGCTTACAACTTTAGTAAAGTAACATTTTCCTCATTCAAATAAAAGAAAAAAATAAAATGAAAAGCTTTTCAAAAGCATACAAAATAGAATTTAATCGAACTTTGTATAGTTAATTTAATATTAATAGTCCATCCTTGATTAGGGATGATTATTATGTGGGTTAAAGATTGGATTCAAGATCATCTGCCTCCAATAAGACAGGCGTGGAATGAATATATAGGATAGGATGTGAAACTGAGTTTGAAACTTTTTTCAAATCCTAACGGGTTTGGAAAATAGCATACGGAGTCTACTCAACTTACCAATTGCATAACTTGCATAGTTTTCGAAATCAAGTTTAGCAGTGTGTTGTTAAATTAATCCTATTTACAATATAGAAAAGTACATAAGATATGAAACTTTTTTATCTTGCAAGTTTGTTAGTCCATTAATATTACGACCTTTTGTGGTAATATATGTTTAATTAATATGTAACACACGCACATACATATATCAAAATTTTGATTGGTTGGGAAATTAATGTGTCAACCTGAGAAGGTAGAGTAGGCAACCCAACGCGGTGGAGCGGGGGCAAGGCATGGTTTGAGGTGAGACCATTCCGTGTCAATGGTGTGGATTTTAGTTCGTTTTTGATCAAAATCATATCTGTATTTGATCGAAAAATGTTCAATGAACCAAATCCGAATATAAGTATCCATAATTAGAATTGGGTTAAAGATTCAGACTGAATTTTATTAATATTTTTATCAAAATAATCATATGTAATATAATTTTTGCGGGAACTCTTACAAAGAGGCAATATATGTGGCATTATAATTAATAGTGTAAAATTTTATATTTCTTAAAAAATTTAAATAAAATAATGTGTATATATATATTTTGAAAATATTTATTCTTTACTATTATTTCTAGTTGGACTTTAATATTGGGTTTTGGATTTTTTTTTTTCGTTCGGCTTAGTATTGTTGAACCAAAATTTATAGGCTCTTTAATTTGGACGGATCCGAAAACAAAAATCGATCCTCAAATTAAGATTTGGATAGTACTAATTTAATCCGCATTAGATCTATTGGCAGTCCTATACTCATCTATCCCATTGACATTTTAGTCTGATTATCGAGCACAAAATGCTATACAAATTATATAAATTGCATAAAAAGCAAGTTATATGATTCTTTTGTACTATGAAGGTGTTAGTTTCTATTAATATTAACTATTTTTTAAATTTTTTGATGAATGTATTAGTAAAAAGGGTAGAATAATACTAAGATCTAATAAGATTTTTTATATTTCAATTTAACAAAAATGAGAAAAACGTTGAAATAAAATAAAGGATAAATTGCACTTCACCCAAAAAAAAAAAATCGGATTTTACACTTTTTCCCCTAAAATATTTTTAATATACAATCGTGCTCTCCCAAAGTAGTAAATAGTGTTGCACATTACCCCCATCGAATATGTCGTTGGGGGTAATGTGCAATACTATTTAATAGTTTGGAGGGTACAATTGTATATTAAATATTTTAGGGAGAAAAGTGCATATTTTGAGATTTTCTAGGGTGGCGTGCATAAGTCCTAAAATAAATGAAAAAGCGATTCATCAAAGCTCCGGCACCTTTTGAGAAATTTGCCAAATGTTTTTCCATCTTTTTTGCCATATAAGTGGTATTCAGAATACCGCTTTCTCAACTAACCTAGCCCCGCTTCTTAGTTATTCCTTCCTTCTTCTACCTCCGTTATTCTAAATCCATTCGTACCTGACATTGAGTTGATCGTTTTCCTCCTCTCTCTCGTCTTCTCCTTTCAGGTAATTCATAAAATTCTCTGCAAAATATATATTTTTTTTAGGGCAATTAAATTTTTACAAGAGATTGTAGATGGATTTTTCGTGCATTCTTATACTCTGTTGCTGTATTTAAGTATCTACGCTTGGA
>JACFYI010003479.1:431312-441859 GCA_014898755.1 Handroanthus guayacan | reverse complement strand
TAAGGGAGAAACTAAACCAAGAATCTGTCCCACTAAATTCCGGGAATCCAAGTTGTCTCAATAAACAATAAGAGTATAAGACCTTCCATGTCCTCAAAGCAACTTTGCCAACTTCAAGGAAACTGATTCTGAAACTTTTTAAATTCTTTACTTGGTTCTCGGAATTTGGTGTTTGCCAATAAATTGAATTAATAGAGAAGTAAAGAATAATAGTTGCTGCATTTATCATAATGTACCATGAATCAGATAATGCAGAGGTTGTGCAAAATATCAAGACTCATTAATAGGGAAAATAATCTGATCAGAAAATGAGAAATTCTTAGTAGGTGGACTGCACTTGCAACAGTGATGAGTGAGTATCTCACTGTTGGCTAAGTAGCTCGGTATCTACTTACACTGTCGTTAACTAGTGAAAGCTTGATTTGAGTATCTGATGTGGGGTTAAGCAATAAGAACATTCCATCGAATAGTCTATTTATGGCAGGTTCTACCCCCGAAAACTAGTAACAATGATGTCCAAGTGTTACAAGATTTTGCAAGGTCGTAATCTAAATGCTAAAATATGAGGTGCTCTTAGTAATCAATGGATTGTCTAACCTTTTCCAAATGTGGGAGCTGCTATTTATACTTATCCCGCAGGCTGATGGTGTCTGACACGTTTGTCCTTAGTCATGATTCATGAAGGTCCGACGTCATTGCATGTGTAGCGTACGGTCATCTTCATACTATAATGTTCAAGATGATGCGAGGTGGAAGGGTATTAGATGATTGAGATGGAGGTAGTATACTGTACTGAAGACCTTAAAATGGCAACACATGGGCCTCATGCATTGAATCAAGACCTACCCCATTGAAACCTATAGTCACAGTCCTTAAATTAGCCTCATCTGTGTTATCAATGCCAAGAATTCTGAGAGTTTCTAAAATGGATCTTGTTAAGTTAACAGATGCTAAACGTATAGCCACAACTCGGATTTGCACAAGTAAAGTATTTGGTAACTTCCGTGTCATCTAAATTCAGTTTCAATTTAAGACATTCGGCTTCGAATGGATTTCTTGGATTGAGCAACATGAGTTTCCCCGCCTTTTACCAGAAATGGACACTGTCAAGATTTGCTAAACTATTATACGAAGTGGTGAAGCTTCCAAAGACAGGTGACTGATCCCCATAGTGCTTCTGCAGCAGTCTCACAATAGTCCCCAATGGCAAAGTTAAAAAGCTTAACAAAACATCTGCAAAATCACTATCCACTTCCGCAAAAGTACCTTAGTTCTCTACCTATTTATCACAACTTTCAAAGAGAACTTAACTTCTTTTACAGCAGCCATCTTCTTGGTTATAAAAAGTTGGGGTGAATAAATAAATAAATAAAAAGATTATGAAGTATGCTTTTTGTATAAGACTTTTATTTATAAGGACCAAGAATCTGTCCCACCAAATTCCTCCAAGGATCTCCTAGTCAACAATATTAGTATGAAACTTTTCATCTCCCCAAAAAAACTGATTCTGAAAATTTTTTCAGATTCCCGATTTGATTCATCAATAAGGATCTCCTAGTCAACAATACTAGTATGAAACTTTTCATCTCCTCAAAAAAAACTGATTCTGAAATTTTTTTCAGATTCCCGATTTGATTCTTGGATATTGATGCCCATTGGGACCCTTGGAGTATAGGAATTTGGAGAGACAGATTCTTGGTTAACTTTTGGCCTTATAAAAGAGAGGCTGCAGCAAATTCTTGATACCATCCCATTCACTCTGAAATTTCCCTGCCTATAAACAGCCAAGAAAATGTCTAAAGCTAATGAAGTTAACATCCCTTTCAAAGTTATGATAAATAAAGAGAAAACTAAGGTACTTTTTGCAGAAGGCGGTAGCGATTTTGCAGACATTATGTTAAGCTTCTTGACGCTGCCACTGGGGACTATTGTGAAACTGCTGCAGAAACACTATGGAGATCAGGCACCTGTCTTTGGAAGCTTAACCACTTTGTACAACAGTTTAGCAAATCTTGACAGTGTCCATTTCTGGACAGAGGAAGGAAAGCTGATGCTGCTAAATCCAAGGAATCCTTTTGAAGGCGAATGTCGTAAATTGAAACTCAATATAGACAAGGCTGCGCCCACCAAATATTTCACTTGTGAAGACTGGGAGTGCGGCCATCATTTTGGCTATCCCAGACACTCAAATATAAGCATGCACAATGATACTTCTAGATGTGGTTGTGGGGGAACAATAAACAGAAAAATAAATATAACAAAATCGGAGATAGAGAATAAAGATGCTGATGGCAATGGAGTTTTTGCGCTAAAAACATTTTCTTTCTTGATCGGCGATGATCTGAAGATGGTCCCTAATGTCGCAGGCTCCTTTATTCAAACTCTGAGGAAGCTTGGCGTTGTCGATACAGATGGAGCCGAGCAAAGAACCGTGACTATTGGATTTAATGAGGTACTGTTTTATTCTTGCTTTTGTTTCACAAAATGACGTTTATTAAAGGCTTCCTATGTGACTTTCTTTACAATCTCATATTTCTTTGCATCAGACCATGGATTTGCTCAAGGGATCGTTGCTCTCAAATACCATACTAACTGATCTGATTCTTGGCACAAGAAACATGGATAGGCCCACAATAGAATTTGAACCAGTGTATCAGATTGAGAAAAAAGAAACTTCAAACTCTAAGAAGATGAATTTGAAAGTGATGGTTCAAAAATCTACTAATAAGTTCTTGTTTGCTCAAGCAGAGGATGATTTTGTCGAGTTTCTTCTAAGTTTCCTCACGATCCCATTAGCTGGAGTTGAATGGCTTTTAGGCGGAAATAGTTCTCTTAGAAATATAGATAATTTGTATAACAGCGCGGCCAGTTTTATCGATTGTATCAGGACTGAAGGTTCAGAAAACAGTCTACTCGAACCCAAGTTTCCTCCTATGTATCTTTCGGACAACCAACTTTTTTCTTTGGAAGAACTTAAAGCTCCAGCATTGTACTACACTCGAAATTATGGCCAGGGAACAGAATCTTTGTCTTACCACAAAATCTCAAACAGTAGTAAAGTCGTGACTATTAATGATCCAAAAGGGAAGGGAACTTTTGTGAAGGCACCTGGAATGTATATGGTAAAAGATGATTTAACTGTTAGATCATTGTGCATGGCGTCAAGTCTCTCTGTCCTGAATGAGATGAAAATCCAGTTATCTGATGTTGAAGAACTGGAAATCAACATTGGGCTGCAAGAGGTAATGACTTAATTGACGTAGACAAAATTTCTTGATCTTACATGCTATTACTTATTTTATTTGTGGTGCAGGCTTTAAACATACTGAAAGCTTCACTTACTTCTACTTGTTCTTTAACAAATGGCCTCAGTTCCAACTTGCTGAAACAACCAAAGAGGGAACCCGGACTTTGAATATGCTGCTTGAAGTCAAGCTTCTCATGGAGCAAAAAATAAATAAAAAAATAAATATTAGTTTATTGTCTGCTATCCTCAGTTATTTAGTTCCGCATAATTCTCCTGTTGATTTTCTGTTGCAACTCTGCAATTCTTCACTGCTGCTTGCTTAGTGAACTGTATTTCTGTAAGAAGAATTTCAATTATGCTCAAGAACAAATTCTATGTTTCATCAGTTAAAATGAGAAAGAAATACTGATCGGACCTGAAATTGTTGGGAACAAGAAACAATGCATTTTGGTGTTTGATATAAGATGTTTGCATTTCACATACAAACAAGATAATGAATAAAACTTTAAATTTTGAACAAGAAGTTGCTTTGGTCAAAGACTTCTATCTTGGATTCAAGTTTTCTAAATAATCAAATATTGAAACTAATCCACCTAGCTCAAGTTTACCCCTGCCCTTAAGGATTAACCAACTCGGCAGAAAGGATCCTATTCTGGAGTAACAATATTAGTAAATTTGAATCTTAGTTATCCCTCATTGCTGCAATTTAGTAAAGTGACTTCTGATTTCTCTTTAAGTGTAAAGATGCAAATTAACCAATATAATAATTAAAACCTGTCTAAGCATCTAAATGAAATCTATTGGAACATCTTGGCAGGTTCTTTAGCAACTTCTTCAAAAAACTAAAATAAAAAATAAAAAGAAAAAAAGAAAAGAAAAAAGATCAAGAATTCGGTTCATCAGGTGAGATTTGCAATCATTAACTCGATGCGTCCAAAATTGTGCAAGAAACGTCCCCAAATACAGTGTCCTTGTTCTCTTTTTTTGTTTTTTTGGCCCCCCAAACAAACTACATGACATGTTGGACTCGTATCTCTGATGAATGTCTCTAGAGGATTTGTATCCTACAAGTGTACAATACTGCATTTTATAATTTTTTTGAAGTATTTGTGCACTATAGATATTATGTGGGATTACAATATATCGTTTAAATACAAGGAAAAATTACAGTAATTATCCCTGTAAATTAGTAATTTTAGTGCAATGTGATGTCCAATCCAATCTCTGATGGAACATTGAATTTGTACATAAGCAGAATGGACAAATGGAATTTTGATCTCACATAAACATTGAATTACAGAACAGCAAAAGTAAATTAACATAACTAATCTCCTCGAGGGATCTTAACAGGCAATAATTATAGCATACGACCTTCAATCTCCTCAAAGAAAACAGATTTTTGAATATTTCTTCTCGGGAATTAATCCCTATTGAGACTCCTGGAGTCCCCGCGGGACATGTTCTTGGTTTTTCTGGCCTTATAAGAAGGGCGGCTGCAGCAAATTCCTGATGACATCAGTCTGAAACTCCCCTACTGAAACAGCCAAGATCATGTCAAATGCTAAGAAAGTTAACTTCTCTTTGAAAGTCTTCATAAATAGAGAGAAAACAAGGTTACTTTTCGCAGAATCAGATAATGATTTTGCCGACGTTCTGTTAAGTTTCCTGACGCTGCCATTGGGGACAATTTTGAAACTGATGCAGAAACACTATGGAGATCAAGCACCTGTCTTCGGAAGCATTAGCACTCTGTACAGCAGTTTAGCAAATCTTGATAATGTCCATTTCTGGACAGAGGCCGGAAAGCTTATGCTACTCAATCCAAGAAACTCCTTCGAAGCCGAATGTCGTAATTTGAAACTCAATTTAGATGACACAGAACCCATGAAATACTTTACTTGCAACTATTGCCGTAGCTCTCCCAAATACTCAAATATAAGCATGTACTATGATACTTGTAGATGCCGCTGTGGAAGAAAAATGAACAGAGAAATAAAGATAACAAAATCTGAGACAGAGAATGAAGATGCTGATGGCGATGGAGGTTTTGCCATACCAACAGTTTCTTTCTTGATCGGCAATGATTTGAAGATTGTGCCTAATGTCGCAGGCTCCATTTGTCAAGCTCTCAGGAAGCTCGGCGTTGTCGATCCAGACGGGGCTGAACAGAGAACTGTTAAAATTGGATTTAAAGAGGTATTGATTCTTGATTTTGTTTTATATAATGATAATGATATTTATTAAAGATTCATGTTGGACTTTGTTTGCAACAGATTATGGATTTGCTCAGGGGATCGTTGCTTTCAAATAATACGTTAACTGATCTGATTCTTGGCAATAGAAAGATGAATTCGGCAACAATAAATTTGGAACCAGCTCATCATATTAAGAAAGAAGAAACTTTGAACTGTGAGAAGATGATTTTGAAAGTGATGGTTCAAAAATCTACGAATAAGTTCTTGTTTGCTCAAGCAGAGGATGATTTCATCGATTTCCTTTTTAGTTTCCTCACAATCCCATTAGCCGGAGTTGAATGGCTTTTAGGCGGCAACACTTCTATTCTGAATATGGATAATTTGTATAATAGCTCAGCCAATTTGATCAATCATCTCAAGACTGAAGGTTTGGGAAACAGTTTATACGAACCCAAGCTTCCTCCTATGTATCTTTCGGACAACCAGCTTTTTCCTCTTGAAGATGAAACTCCAAAGCTGTATTACACTAAAAATGATGTTAAAAAGACAGAATGTTTGTCATACAAGATAATCAACCCAAGTAGCCGTAAGCGTGCAGCTGTTAATGACCCGAAAGGGAAGGGGACTTATGTTAGGGGACCTGGAATGTATTTGGTAAGTAATGATTTAACTGTTACACCTTTGAAAATGTCTTCAACCCTTTCTATTCTTAAAGGGATGAAAATCAAGTTATCTGATGTTGAAGAAATGGAGATCCACGTCGGGCTAGAAGAGGTAATGATACTTGAGCTATGTAAAACAAAGTTTTCTGATCTTTAATGATGATAATTAGACTTAATTTGTTTGCTGGTGCAGGGTTTAAAGATACTGAAAGCATCACTTACTTCTACTTTTGCATTAAGCAATGGCTTGAGTTCCATCTTATGGAAACAACCTAGGCAGGAACCCATGAAAAAGAAACCAAGGCATGAACCCGTAGTCTGAAGGAACAAGAATTATGTATAAATTGTCTTTTATTCTTAGTTATTTAGTCAACTTTTAGTTCTGCCTATTTGTGTTCTTGATTTGCTTTTGCTGTTCTGTAATTCAATTTTTATTTGATGTCAAAATTTCATTTGCCAGTTCCGCTTATGTACAACTTCAATGTTATCTCCCTGCTATTAATGAATGCAAATTATGCCATATTGGCATATAGTCATATTACTTCAGGTGTTGATATATAAACATACGCATGTGATTATGATTTCTATATAATTATTTTAATGCACTATATTTTAATAGTTTGTTATATACTTATTAATGTGTTGATCTCAATAATCAATTAATTTACTAAAATAATCAGTTAAATGATATATTAATTATTTTTATTTGATCAATAAAAAGTTTAATATTTTGAGAAACCACAAAGGTTACGGTGGTCATGATAATTGAGTTAAATCGCATCGGAGATTATGATTATGGTCCACCAAAAGTTCTTTGGCATGTACTATGGTTCTGCTAGATGCCACTGTGGGAATACAATGAACAAAGAACTATGCATAACAAAGTCAAAGACTGGAGCTGTTGAAAATGATGGAGTTTTTACCATAAGAACTGTATCATCCATTATCAGCAATGATCTGAGGATGGTGCCTAACGTCGCACGATCATTCACTCAAACTCTCAGCAATCTTGATGTTACCAACACATATGGGGCCAAGCAAAGAACTGTAACTATTGGAACCAATGAGGTAATGATTCTTGATGTTGTTTTGGATAACGTGGTGTTTATTTACTACATCATTTTATTTTGCATCAGAATATGGATTTCCTCTGCTCCACTAACCTACCTCATCCTCCACAGAAGACGGACAGTGACCCCCGCTATGTATTTTGAACCGGTTGCTTTATTGCATCAGATTGATACCTCTGAGAAGATGATCTTGAAAGCCATGATACATGAATCTACCAATAAGTTCTTGTTTGCACAAGCGGGGGAAAATTTTCTAGATTTTCTATTTAGTATGCGCACCATCCCCTTAGTGGGGAGTTGAATGTCTTTTAGGCGGCAACACTTCTCTTAGGAATATAAATAACATATATGGTAGATCAGGCAATTTGAACAGTTATCTCAAGACGTAAGCTGCAGAAAACGGTCTATTCAAACCCAAGCTTGCTCCCATGTATCTTTCCAAGAATCAAAATTTTCCTCTCACTGGACAAGTTCACACTCCAAACAAAGAATCTTACATTACAACTCTAAACCAAGATTCTTTGTCTTCCCTCAAACCCAGAAGTACTAGAACCAGGATGGATATTATTGAACCCAAAGGTGAGGGAAGTTATGTTAAGGGACCAGGAATGTATATGGTCACAGATGATTTAACTGTTACACCTTTGTGTTTTTCCCCAAGTCTTTCTATTCTGAATGGGATGAGAATTCAGTTACAAAGGGTTGGAAATTGGTTTGGAAGAGGTAATGGTTTTAGTTCAATATGTTTTGAAGAAAAATGATCTCTAATTAATGCTAATGAGACTCATTTTGTCTGTTGGTGCAGGCTCTAGACATACTGAAAGCATCTCTTACTTCTAATTGTGCTTTAAGCAATGGCCTCCGTTCCATCTTAAGGAGACGATCAATGGGGAGAAACTTCGTCTGAATTTTGCTGCTAGAGTTAATTTCACTTGTCAAGATGCTAAAGAATTGGTTATTATCTGATATTCTTACTTAACTGTTTAGGAAGATCGAAAATTGCTTATCGTGCACTTTTGTCCGGATGATGCACCATTGTGCAGTTCTGAAATTTTCTAATGCTGGTTATGTGGTAAACTGCACTTTTGTGACATAAAAAATTTCACTTGTGTTACCATCTCACTCCAACAATAGTATACTCGCACTATCATAAGGATAATATAGTATTTTTATCATGAAAAAGAGAATTTAGTTTATATTTCCAGGCAAAAGATATCACTTTACTAAATAGTAGCAATGCCAACGACGGATAAATAAGATTCAAATTTACTACTATTGTTTCTCTATAATATAATCCTTTTGGTTGAATTGGTTAATCCTAAAGTGCAAGGGTAAAGTTGAGCTAGGTGAATTAGTTTCAGTATTTGATTATTCAGTATAAAACTTGAATTCAAGATAGGATAAATTTCAGTGCATTTTTTCCCGTTCCCAACAATTTTATGCACAATCAGCATTATTTTCTTATTAAAACTGATGAAATATAGAATTTCTTCTTATGAAATTGATCTCACCGGATTGCAGTTACTATACAAGAAGCAGTGGAGAATTATTTCTATATACTTATTCATTTTTTCGTGATGGCATCTAAAGTATTAAAGTACACTGGGCATCTTGATAATGAGGCAACTGCCAACAGTACACTCCTGTACTAATTCAATTTCTTGGCTAACATTTCCAAGAACCAGCTCAAAATCTGAATTTTCATAGTCAGTTTTCTTTGAGGAGATGAAAGATCTTACCGGTATTTGGTGGGAAAGATTCTAGGACTTATAAAAGGGAAGGCTGCAGAGAACCTGTATGCCATCATTGGTTTCTTTCACTTTCTACAACAAAGAGAATGGCACCACCGGCAGAGGAAGTTAACTTCTCTTTGAAAGTTATGATAAATGAAGAGAAAACTAAGGTACTGTTCGCAGAGGTGGATAGCAATTTTGCAGACATTTTGCTAAGCTTTCTTACGTTGCCATTGCGGACTATTGTGAGATTGCTGCAGAAGCACTATGGAGATCAGGCACCTGTCTTCGGAAGCCTAAACACTTTGTACAATGGTTTAGCAAATCTCAATAATGTCCATTTCTGGACAGAAGCGGGGAAATTGATGTTGCTAAATCCAAGAAGTTCATTCGAAGCCAAATGTCATAAACTGAAACTCAACATAGATGATGCTGAGCCCGCCAAATACTTCACTTGTGAAGACTGGAATTGTAGCTATGATAGACACTACTTAACATGTATTACGGTGCTGGTTTTTGCTGCTGTGGGAAAATAATGAATAGATAAATAGGTGTTGAAGAGGAACAGAATGTAGATGATGACAATGGAATTTGTACTATAAAAAGAGTGTCTTACTTGATCAGCGATGATCTGAGGATTGTGCCTAACGTTGCAAGATCCTTCGCAGAAACTCTCACCGATCTTGGTGTTACGAACACATACGGGGCTGAGCAAAGAATTGTGACTGTTGGATTCAGTGAGGTACTCCTTGATTTTGTTTTAACAACCTTTATTAAACGACTTCTTTTACTGTCCCATAGTTGATTGTATTGCATCAGATTATGGATTTGCTCAAGGGCTCGTTGCTTTCGGATACTCCACTAACTGATCTCATCCTCCATGGAAGGCATAGCGGCACCCCCACAATAAAGTTTGAACCAGTTCCTTTAATGCATCAGATAGAGAAAAGAGGAACTTATAACTCTGAGAAGATGATTTTAAAAGTTATGGTACAAAAATCTACCAACAGGTTCTTGTTTGCTCAAGCAGAGGATGATTTTGTGGATTTTCTTTTAACTTTCCTCACGATTCCCTTAGCCGGAGTTGAATGGCTTTTGAGTAGTAACAGTTCTCTCAGGAATATAGATAATTTGTGCAGTAGCTCAGCCTATTTGAACAAGTATCTCAAGAGTAAAGGTGACAAGAACAGTCTATTCAAACCGAAGCCTGCTCCAATGCATCTTCCCATGAATCTTTTTCGCTTTCAGTGAAGAAAGAACTCCAGTACTATATTACACCTGAGACAAGGACACTGAATGTTTATCTCCCCACAAAATCTGCATAACTAGCAAGCTTGTGGATTTTGTTGACAGTGACCCGAAATTCAAGTGAAGTTATGTTAGGCCACAGGGAATGTATATGATAATGGATGATTTAACAGTTACACCATTGTCTATGTGCTCAAGTCTTCCTATTATAAATGAGATAGAAATCAATTATGTAATGTGAAAGAATTCTTAACCCTTAAGAATTCTTAACAATTAAGCAAAGCTGGATTTACCTTTTCCAACACTAACACCACCACTCTTTCCTGCCGTCACACCCTTTTGATCCACTTTCTCTTCTTTAAATTTTCACTCGCACTTTCACTCTCTCAAAT
>JACFYI010003479.1:393043-408341 GCA_014898755.1 Handroanthus guayacan | reverse complement strand
GGGGTTCCAATATTTCTGATAATTCTCTTAATTATAAAAACATTCTTATAGTTTGAAAAATTATAATAAAATTCGAAATTATCAGCCAACCAGAAGCATATAATATTACACTTGCCTATTAAGAAAAAGTTTTTCCTTTACATATTACGGTAAGTGTTTTTTTAAATTAGTTTAAATTTGTGGGATGTGGAAGTAATTATCCTTAATTTTCTGTGGAAATTTGTCTTGAGATATATATATATATATTATGTCATTGTGTTTGCATGGTTTTTATGAAGATGGTTTCACTCCTCGGATTGCGACAATTCTGGACACGGTACTCGATCTGTTTTCCATTGGATGAGATTTTAGTAATTCATTGCTATTTCACGTGCATCTTGCTTAACATAATGGGATTTTGTGTTTGCTTACCTTTTATTCATGTTTGTAAATTAGAAGTTTAGGTAGAATGTTAGAAGTAAGAAAAATTTAATTAAATTTTAAATTTTAAATTTTTAATGTATGTTTTTGTTAATTTTAATCATATTAATCATAGAATGATTTGTATTGATATCTTATAAACTATATAATTATAATTTATAAGAATGTGGTGGAGTTTATTTTAAAAATAGCACATAATACTCTAAAAGCTCTAGAAATATTTCGTAAAACGACTTTTTAATTTAACACAAATCAATACATTAATCTTTTCATTAATTAGGAGTAGTAAGCCAAGGAGCCCTTCTCGTACTGTAAGAAAGAGGTCTCCTAATGAAGAGGCTGTGAGTTCGTTTCTTAACAGTGTATGCTGCTTTATTTTTTTATTAGAGAGTAGTTTTTATTATATAATAGCTTTCTCATTTCTTGTTAATTATTCATCTGTAAATATTATTGATTTGATATTTTGATGTAAGAATTAAATGTAATAATCATTTTTTTCCAAACGAAGAAAAAAGGGTAGTGTAGCTTTTTTTATGGGCAAAAAAAGGGTATGATTTGTTTGTTTCAAAATTAAAAATTAGTAGTTTGATTTGAAGCAGAGTTTTAAGTGAATAATGACACAATTGCAAGATTTCACCGTTGTCAAAAGTAATCATTAGTAATTAATGTGTCACATCAGAAGATAATTTTGGAAAGAAAAACTAATTTTAAAGAGAAAGTTGAACGATAAGCATATCTCAAAAGACATAATAAATACCATAAGCAATGTGTGTGTATTTGTGCGCATGTGAAAGAACAACTTAATAGCATAAATGTGGCTATAGTATATATTTGAATTGATTTAACATAATTAAAATCCTCTTATCAAAAAATAAATGAATAAACATAACTAAAATACTTAGAAATTAATAATTTCAATTGACTAAGGCTAACACCTTAAATAATTATATGGTGAAACTCTTTTTTATGCCACGTAAAATTAGGCCTTTCAATATTCACGATAAATTTGGACATCATAGCAAGGGAAAAGTGCTTCAAGAAAACATTACATAGTTTGTTTTGAGCGCCAAAAATAATGATGTCGTATGGCCCAAGTAACTAAACTAATGCAGTAACTGGCCTAAGAAATTAGTAGAGCCCAAACCCAATAAAATGCTTAAAGAGTTTACAACTATAAACAAATTCCAGTTTATAATGAAGATCGGCCCAATGATACTTTCTTGTGTTAGGATTCTACTTTAAATAGGATTAATTAATTTAGTTTAGTTAACTTGTAATAACTTGCCTATGGGATTTGCAGGTACGACAAACATCCATGAAACGACCAATCACAACAACAATTTCATCATTTTTGACAGTTTTTTCTAATACTTTTACGGTTATTTTTCATTTTGACCATGTCTCTCTCTTATACCTCGATTCTTTCTACGAATATCCGTCGTTTAATTATCAAACCTCAAATGTACTTATTTGGTGTAATTTCTTGTCGTATGAGTACACATACAGTGCCACAACCACACCAAAATATTACCAAATAATTCCTTTTTTTTTCCTTTTTCCCTAGCATACACTTATTTGGAGGCAATGCCTCAGTAACTATATAGCTTTGCATATATTATGCTTAGAATATAAGCATCGAGATTGAAATAAAATTATAAACCTAAGTAGACAGTATATGAACTGACGATAGTGAATGTGACAGAACACTGAACTAAATAAACCAAAAAATACCAATGAGACACCTAAACTTTATTTTCTATACCCAATTTATATGTATCTCATATTATTATTTAATAATACCCTTCCTTCCATATCTTATTCTCCGCCTAAATCACATACCTAAAATATCGAATACAAAAGTACAGGTCAGATGCTCACTACTTTTCATAATTCCTCATAAAGAAAAGTTCCAAAAGCACAAAGTGACAATCCATCTTAGTGGGCATGAACAAGATAAAAATGAAAGCCTAATACTGTACAGGAAATGTGTACAAATACAGATTACAAGCATGTGTTGAAAACACTGACCAGGTTCATTGAACCTAAAAGGGCATCTTTCATTTCCATGGTTAGTATTACTATGGACATACAGCTTCAAGAATTCCTCATATATATTCCAAAAACTGGAACATGAATTCTTGAGATGAAGAGAAGCTTTTCTTGATCTTAAGGTACTAATTTTATTTTATTTTATTTCCTATTTTTTCGATTTCATGTGCTAATGTTAGTTATAGACAATGCTATTCTAATTGTCCCCCTTAACCATTTTTTAAAATTTTTTTTTTGGGTTTAATAATTGTAGTGTTTAAGGCATATAGAACTTTGGGGTTTTGCAAGAATGCGTTATTTCTTTTAACTGATATTGATTTGGTTTTTGCAAAAGATTAATGTGAATTCCTAATATTTTTTTTTATTCTTGGATTTAAAAAATAAATAAAGAAATTGAGGGATGTTGGAAGTATTTCTTTTTTTTTTTTTTAATTTTTTCCATTAATTGCAATATCCTGATCCTAAATCTAGCCTTTGAAACATACACTTTCAAATTTGCAATTTTTTTGTTATATTAAGATCTTAAAGAAATTTTCCAAAATGAATCTATGGGAAAAATAATTATTGAAAAATAATCAATTTAATAGTTTCATTTGTCTTCTCTTATGCATTTTCAGTGTTTTTCCATGATTAATGGCGATGAATCTTACTCAAGAGAAGGAATGGCTGCTGTATATTTATTGCAAAAGGCTAGAGAAAAATGCTACCTACGGAAAAGTACGGAAATGCCCCTGCATTTTCAGAACTGAGAGAGGCTATTTTCATGTCATAAATTGACATGATAATACATCCCTTTGTATTCTTGAGTTCCCCTTGAAACTTCACTTCTGGCATAAATATATATGTTGCGTATGTTGTCCAATCTTCCATAAGTATGAAAACTCAGTTGTAATAAACAATTGTACCACTTATTGATTTTATGAATTGAATATGTACCTCAAAAAGTGTAAGAGAAAAGCTCATACTCCTTAAATTTTTGATGTAAGACAAAATCAAGTATTGTCATTCTTGAGTTCGTGAAAAATCAGACATGCCATAATTGTCGTGTAGGAACGAGGCCAGGTATTTTTATTACTATATTTTAAGTTAAACATTGAATTGAATTGATTTGTTAAATTGTTATTTGAGACAATTAAAAAAAAAAAAAAGTTCATTATCAACCACTTGTATGATATAGATTATACAAGATTTGAGGGAGTGATGAAATCTTTGTCAATCACTATCCATCTAGACTATACTAGATTGATTACCTGTCTTATTTTCTTTACAACGAGAAGAAAAGGATGTTTATATGATTGAAAATTCTTTCAATTACTACAAGCTAATTATATGTCCCAAATTTGCATATGGCACGCTAGCGTATATATAAGACCAATTTGGCGAATTGACAGTCCAAAATCTTGCTAATTTATTTGTCTTAATGAAATAATAGTATCTAATTTTCTAAATAGAATTGTATAAAAAATGATTTTTTTTAATCATGCTGAAGATTGCAAGAGATATTTGTTTTTTTTTTTTTTTTTTTAAGTAGAAAAATGTCAAAGAGCATAATTCACGTCGAACGTGAATACTATTCATTCAATCGAACCTATCAATTTTGAATAGTGTATAATGTATACATTGATTATGTTTTTACATTTGGAATATTTTTTAGTGTTATAACAAGAAAGTTTACTTTTTTCTACAAGAAAATCCGGACTTAAATATATTGATACAATTTATTAGGAGATATTAATAATATGTATGTGCTTGTAATCTGTAGGAATATTATACACAGATCTGGTTTCATATATTATTAAACAATGTTTTTAAATTATTGGTTTTATATTTTTAATCATGTGACATTACACTAAATTACTAAATAACGATAATTTTACCGCAAAAAAATTCTTTTATGACTATTTATTTATTTATTTAAAATGATTCTACAAATTAGGGAGAATCAATTTATTGAAGGAGATAAAGGAAAGATTACAGCTTTGAGCTTTCCCCCCATTTGTCATTACTTCACTCAAGTGAAAAAGGGCCCAGGGTAGAATTGGTCGAAGCCATGATATCTTATGGTTCTAGAGTCTTCACAAAAGCCTTCACCCAAGCAAAGTCCGCGCCTTCTATACGTTTCTCCCTTGCAAGAACCCACTTTCTTCAGTCCAGTTCTCTTCCTCAGGTTCGAGCGATGGCAACTGATTCAGCTGCCTCTTCACCATTCAAGAAAGTCCAGATTCAGAGAGAAAACACGGTATGACTCTTCCAATTTGGGATCGATTTTTCGGTTGCCTAATGAGTGGAGCGGTCACTATTTTATTATTGGTTCTGTTTTATTCACGATCAGTTTCCATTTGGGTGGAGAAAGATGGGATTTTTGTGTAATTTTATGCCTACTTGTGACTGGGTACAATTGATCAGCTGGGTAATGGGTAAAATGAGCATCTTTTTCATTTTATTTATCTGGGTTTTGCTTTATTCATGATTCGTTTCCATTTGCTTGGAGAGAGATGGGATTTTGGTGAATTTTATATTTTCTTGCTAGTTTGGGTGCAAGTATCTAACTCCTCAATAGGATCAATTGTTTGTTGTCGTTTTATTTTTCTTGATTATTGATTTTATTCACCACCGTTTTTCTCTGGGATGAAGAAAGATGAGATTTTGCTAAAGCTGCAATGAAAAGTGATAAAGATTAAAGATACCTTGCTTGGATTTAGTTCAAGAAAAATAGGCCCCAGAAATTGGATTGCGAGAAAGTAATAGTTTATGTCTTCTTTTCCCTTGCATCTAATTAGTTTTTAAGCACTTTCATCACAAAGTATGATTAGATTGTTACTGTGTTTTGATTTCATGTGAAAAATTCTTGTCAAGTAGACATTTGATGCCTACGTGATTGGGAAAGAGGATGCTCCGGGCATTGTCGTGATTCAAGAATGGTGGGGTGTCGATTTCGAGATAAAAAATCATGCTCAGAAGATCTCTCAGTTTGATTCGGGCTACAAAGCATTGATCCCAGAGTAAGAATCAGTATATTACCATTCTAATTCAGCTTGATATTGTTTTTTTGTAATGCTTATACCTTTTGTTGTCATCATTTGGTTGTAGAAGAGTACTGATGTTGATTTAATATCTGGTGTTTCTTGCAAATTAGTTTGTACCGAGGAAAGGTTGGCTTGGATGTAGCAGAAGCACAGCATTTGATGGAGGGTCTTGATTGGCAAGGTGCCGTTAAGGATATTGAAGCCTCAGTTAACTGGCTGAAGGCTAATGGTTCCCAAAAGGTGGGCGACTTCTTTACTTGTCTCTTAGCGTGAATTAAAAAAATAAAGAAATTGCAAGAGGCTTGGGTCAAAAAAATAGATAAAACACTGAAGGGTAGTTTTCTAAAACTCGTGGGGGCACGATAATTTGATGAAGAAACCATTACATGTTGGAGCGCTTTCACATTTTGAGGGAATAAGAAGAATCTCCGGCTAATATTTTTCAGTTGCAATATTGGTTCTATCAATTGATTTATTCCTACTAACGTGCTAATAAGATTTGCTATAATAGGTTGGCATAACTGGATACTGCATGGGTGGTGCTCTTGCTATTGCAAGCTCTGTCTTGGTTCCACAGGTTGATGCTGTTGTCGCCTTCTACGGCATTCCATCACCGCAGCTTGCGGATCCTGTTAATGCTAAGGCGCCTGTGCAGGCACACTTTGGTGAAGCTGATGGTTTTGTTGGATTTTCAGATGTAAAGGTATGATCATGAGATTCCTAAGATACTAAAATCATTTTACTTAAGTATCTGCAATGTGTCTATTTTGATGTTTTTATTAATGTTGTTTTTGATATCTCAGTGGAAATTTGTTCCTATTGAAATCTTGAGATCTTTTCAATGAGAAATGCTCTTGAGTTCTTCTTCATAAGTTTCCATAATCCGATCACTGTTTCTTGGGGAAGCAAAGGGTTTCAAAGCTGCTGCTTAAGGCTTCTGCATTGCCTTGAAAGCTAGCATAATAGTTAAACATATATGTGCAAGTATTTTCAGGATGAATTAGGGTATACTCTTTTGGTATTTTGGATTTAGAGGGTGTTTGGTTAAGCTTATTGAAACATCCCATAAGATGATTTTGGAGCTTATAATATGTTAGGTCTTATTTGAAAAATTAGTTGTTGAAGTGTTTGGAAGAGCTTAAAAAGCTCACTCAGACACCCTCTTAATCTTGAAGCCTGATCTGCAAAAACTATTCACAATTTACATTTTCTATCATCAGTCACATTTGATGGATCTCATAAATACGGTTCACTTTTGACTCATTAACGCCCCTCGATCATTGAAGTTTTCGTATCTTATTTTTGTCGGTTTGAAACTTTTTAACCAGACTGCGAAAGCTTTAGAAGAGAAACTGAAGACATCAGGAGTTCCGCATGAAGTACACCTTTATCCAGGACTTGGCCATGCCTTTATGAACACTTCTCCCGAGGGACTACAGAGACGGAAAAATATGGGACTGCACGATGAAGATGCTGCTGCAGTTGAGCTAGCTTGGACCCGTTTCCGCACATGGATGAGTCGTTTCTTGTCTCCATGAACTCTGTGATCCTTTATTGATACCTAACGTAGAGTAAGTACGACTTCTTGTGCACACTGCCAATATAAGTTCTACTGTATGATAGTTACCAGTAATGGGATGTATGTTGTTGGGCTCTCTCTCTGTCTCTCCGGTGTTTATGGGCTGTGAGTCTGTGGAATATTGGCTTTGCGACTTTTCTGTGAGAGTTTTGCATCAACAAATCTTTGTTTCTTGAGAAGCTTTAAATGGATTTGATGTTATCCATCCGAAGTTTGTCGATGTGGGTCCCGCCATGTTGGTTGAACCCAGATACTTAAGATTGGTCGATAACACTGTGTTGTGGGCAAGGTCAAAAAATCGGACCGTTCATTGAACCGAAAAACTTGTTGGTTCACGGTTCACCGGTTCAACCGTTAATCGGGCCGTAACTGAATCGCAATTGAACCGTGACGTCATAATTATACAATATATATATATATATATATTTTTTTTGAGAGAAGCGATTACATTCGACTATATATCAATATCATTGCAACAATATATTTTGAAGACCAAATATATGACTAGATACAATTCAAATAATCCAAACCACCATTTTGGTGGACAAAGACTACCATACGGTAGATAAACACCCACACGCCGTCGATGGGACTTGAACCTTGCACCTCTACTATGAAATAGTGGAGGCCGTGCCATTGCATCCAAAGGACGATGGCATACAATATATATTTATATATCATGTTTAAATTATTAAAAATACCAAAAAATAGAATATAAAAAGCTAAAACTATTAATTTCAACCATTGTATTACAAAATATTGTTCAAAAATTAACAATACAACATAAAAACATCTCAAAGATAAGAGTTCCAACTTCAAATTTTCAAAATAACTACCTCCAATTACATAACCATCAAAGATTCAAAATGTGGATGTGTAAATCATCTAGAGTCCAAACCTCCAACATTACATAGTGGTTGGTTCAAATGCAGATGAGATTGCAAAATTGTTTCCTTGCCTCTTTGGACAACCATCGGCAACCTTGGTACCAGGAGATTCGATTAATTAGCACATTGTATGGATTCAGGGGTGGACTAGCGGGAATTATCAAGTTTCAGTTCAGAGTCTTCAAACAACCCTTCCTTACGGCTTTAGAATTTAGATTAAAAATTTACATCTTTTCAAATTTTTTGTTCTAAACTCCAAAGGACGATTCTTTAGCAATTAAAAACAAGGTTTTGATTACATATGAGCAAGGGAATTGGGATTTCTTCAAATTGACTAGGGATTAGATTGTAGATATTTCATATTAGGAATAATCTACGGTGCAGCAGCGGAGAAGTCTAGAGGTGATGGCGACGACAGTGGCAGCGGTGACGGCGATCGAGGTGACCGTGGTCTACGGCTGCTGTGGGTGTTGAGAGATTTGGGAGATGCAAGATGCTTCTAGGACTTGTGGGTGAAAACTGAAAAGTGATGGTGGCGTGGAGAGAGAAATGTTGGCTTGCTGAGTTGCTACTTGCGTTGCGTCTTGCTGTTTGT
The DNA here is from genome assembly GCA_014898755.1 of Handroanthus guayacan. Classification (NCBI taxonomy): domain Eukaryota; kingdom Viridiplantae; phylum Streptophyta; class Magnoliopsida; order Lamiales; family Bignoniaceae; genus Handroanthus; species Handroanthus guayacan. The sequence continues at coordinate 399,785 of JACFYI010003479.1, read as the reverse complement.
TTTTCATTTTTTTTTTAATTTTTTTAATAAGCTGAAAGGAGGCTCATTGAACCGCTCCGGTTTAAACGAACCGTTGCCGGTTCAACGAGCCAAGCGGTTCAACAGCCGGTTCTGACGGTTCACAGCAAATAAAACAGTTTTTGAAATTTTTCGATTTTTTGCCAGAAGAGTGAACGGGTGGCAGTCCGGTCCGGTTTTTTAATCCATGGTTGTGGGATAAAGTGAGATTCCTTGGTTTGGATTGTCGAGTTGTGAGTTTTAAATGAGACTCAATATTGTGCAAACGAGTCCCAATTCGATATGAAGTTTAATGATGAGTTTTGAGTTCTCTTTGAAATTTGAATTTTATTTATTTATTTATTTTGTGATTATGCTTGATTGGATAGCCATGGTAATCCAAGGGTGGGAAATAATAAGTTGGATAAATTTATTTCTGAGTAAATTACTTGTACTTTATTCGGTTAGAAGTGGCGGGCTCATTACTTGTGACTACAGGTAATCAGTGGGCCCCCATTATAAAGGTCTAATTTTTCTCGTATATATATATATGTATATATGTATGTCAGGTTAGATTAATATGTATTATTTAAATTGTATAATGCCTCTGAAAATTGTAACTAAAAATATAACACTATATTACAAATTTTCAATATTATATTGGCTCGTGTTCTACCAGTTTATGGTGAGAAATTAGGAGAATTAAAAGTAATATTTAAAATAACAAATAAACATATTTATAAGCGGTAATTCACGAAAATCTATGGATTGGGTAAAAAGTGGATTATTAGGGAATGTACAAAATTACTCACATATTATTGGATATAAAATATAGAATTCATTATCCGTATTCTTTTGAATATCCATGAAAATTCAAGGATATGAGTAATTTTTTGTTAGGTTTAGACTTGACATTCAAAATGATGAGGTCAAAGCATGATATAATGGTGTGTTATATCTAGGTATGAACTAAAAATAATAAATGTCAACATTGAATAAAATAGAATAAGTCAATTTTGACCTTATTTAAGACCAAGACAATAGTTTTTTCCCATATGGAACGCAAGAAATTTCAATACAAAGGGGGCAAAAACGACAAAATATATGACAGGAGAAAGGTGGAGGAAGCATACGACTATGTGATCAAATAGCAGTCAGCTTCCTTCTTTTCATCCAGAAGGTTCAAAATCTTCATTCAACAAATGGGACGAGTCTTTTTCTCTTCCTCATTCACTTGTCTTCTTCTCTTCCACGTGCTTTCTCTTCCGTCTTCTTTGTTGACTACGTGCCTCCTCCTTTCTAGGGTCAATAACAATTTGAAACACTTTTCTATAATGGTAACAAAATTATCACCTAGAGATAAAAGGTTACTATTATGTCCATGACTTTAAAATTTAGACTCGAATATTAATATGAATATGCTCAAATTTATTGTTAGACGTGAAAGTTGGGTACCTGTATTGAGGTATTCTCTCACTAATATTTATTTTTCAGATTTCGTTCTTAAAAGATATTGGAAGGATGAGAAAGCAGAATAATATATAAATTGATTTAAAACTCTCAATTCTTTGAGAATTTGCATGTATCATCATAAAAATATCATCTGTACACAATGCTAGCAATAACAAAAGTTATATTGCATGAAACAAAAATATATTTTTATTAATAAAAAGTAGGGGAGAGGTAACTAGCATAGTGATTCCATTGAGCAACTTTGTAAGTCTTTCGCATTTGTCGAAGGTTTGTGTGAGTTTATAAGTTTTTCAAAACATTTGATCAGAAATTGAAGAGATTATAAGATATCAAGAAATGCTTGATAAATTTTTCTGGAAATGATCTCATAAGCTACCTACTTTTTTATAAAAAGCATAAGAAATTAGAAATGTTAGTTAACTTATTTTAAAAATTTTTAACATTCTCTTTCAATTTTAACAATCGTAATTGCAAGATTGCTGTTACAAAATCTTATAAGCTCTAATATCTTATTTTATCTAAATATTTTCATAAGCATTTTATAAGCTCTAAAAACATCTTACAAGATATAAAATTTTACAAGATGTTTCTAATAAGTCATAAGATGTTTAGAGCTTGTAAAATGTTAAATTTTATTTTAAAACACATTAAAAGTGGAGCATAATTCTAAGATATATTTGAATAATTTATAATTGGATAGGCCGTGCCCTTTAATCCTATTCGCAAAATGCCAGCTGCATGTTTTTGTTATGGTGAATAAGACTTTTGTAATTCTCTTTCTTAAATTTCAATAAATGCGTTTAACTTAGGGGCAATAATATTTAGTTTTGTATATTTCTATTTAGTTTTTAATTATTTAAAAAAATCAATTTAACATTTAGTTTATAAAAAATTGGTACAATCATATGCGACGTGACAGGAAAACAGTAACCTTTCTTTTTTTTAAAAAATAATTATTTAGTGGCCAAATATGACAACAGGCACACGTATTCCTTTTCCACCTTTGAACAATATTTTACACGTTGATTGAACGAGATATGATGATGATCGACAAATAAAATAATATTAGTAAGAACTTTACAAGCTAGTTTCTTTTAAGGCATTACCACTCTTTTATAATTCTCATTTTCAATATTTTTGTGTTCCTACTCTGTCCCGAATCTGATTCTGCTTTATGTGATTTAGATGAGAATCTTTTGTTTAATATTCTATCTCTTATTTCTTATTTTAAATGTGTATTAAATATATTAAATATTTATATACAAAAATACAAAATTATGAATATCTATAATAACATCAAAAATAAAATACAAATTCAACCATAGCATCTAAATACCAAGGAACAATGGAAGTTGATAAAAGTCAATTATGAGCCTTTTGGCCAATTAATAATTGATGTATAGTACAAATAGTCATTTGCAACCATTCGTTGACCACTATTTTATTGCTCTATCTGGCACCCAGTGCCCCCACTTGTGACATAGTAAATTTGCTACTTTCTCTTCTTTTGTTTTGCATCTATGGTCATAAAGTTCAAAGCATAAAGAGATTTTTATAGTTGTTCTTAGCAACACCATGAATAATTTACAATAATGCAAATAAATATTATTATCTAGAAAAATCCTTTATTAATTTTAGAAAAATAGACGGCACTAATTTATTTTCATTCAATTTTCTTGACCTCACAGTTATATAGATATACAATAACTTTATAATGTGAAAAATCATAATAATGCGAAATATATATGAATTACATGTATCAATTATCAAAATATCCTCCTACCAATTACACTCTTGGATCCCTTTTCGGCTTTTCTCCCACCCTATTAATTTTCAAGCATTTTCAATTCCAATCTCCTAAAATAATAAATTTTAAAAAAAATGTCTAAATAAGACAGCTGCATTTTTTTAATAATATAAATTCTCAGCTAACAACTAAAGTTTTCTGAGTGACGTGACACGAACCTTCCCTCAAAATTTTTCCTTAAAAAAAACGTCAGGATTTAATCCCTTTTTATTTCTGGTAATGTTTCATCTTCTATTTTATTTCACATATTTATATCATTTGAATATTAAGAAAATACTAATTTAAAAAAAAAATATTAAGAAACTACTTAATATACATGTCATGCATCTGTCATCTGATGAAATATTAAGATAAAATATCAAATGGAATAAAGCTAAAATCTTATAAAAAAAAAAGAGAAACCAACCAAAATGGGGACACTAATAATGGTGAATAATAACGATATTTAATAAGAAATCAGAGTATTTATAGGGATTGAGAAACCACATATTATAGTTGTTAAAAATGCACAAGAAATTTCTTTCAAAAGAGAAAAAAACACCGAAATCATAGCATTGATGCCCTAATGGGCCGTGTTCAAATTGGCCATTGATACATATAAAAAATATATTTGGAAAAATATCAACGTGGCCAACGCCATGTGCCCACCACAAGCCTAGAAGAGCTGCTCTTTCTCCGAAAAGTCTCATAGGCATCAATTACAAAGAAAACCCCATTTCTTCTCATCTCCTCCTAGTCTCCCGCGGTATATATTCCTATCAATCATCCTCTGGCACGCGAATCAAAGAAAACCCATTTTCCATTCTCAGAGAAAACGCCATTCTCTCGATCATCACCTTGCAACGAATCCTATATCCTTATCCTTATCATTGCTTGTTTGAATTGAATGTGATTGCTGCCATTACCTGATTTCATCATGTATATAACAAGTGGCACCTCCACTCTTCTCAGAAGAGCTTCTCACTCTTGCTCTTCGCGTGCTGGCAAAAGGGTCTTCTCGTCCCTCTCCAGGGAACCCGTTTCGTCTACGCCCGCTCCTTGCAATAATAGCAGTTTGTATTCTTTTGGGCATCAGCATCACCGATCTCTGAGTTATTTGTCAGCAGCGAGGTGGAGTCACGGTGTTGATTGGAAATCGCCTCCCAGTCTCGCTGCGCAGATCAGAATCGCTTCTGCTTCTTCTGATAATCTTTTGCATCGCAAGATCGCTACAATGGGTGGGTACTCCTGCCATTTTTAGCTTTATTGTTTCCAATGGTTGATTCAAGTGCTGCAATTTTGTGTTGTTTGGTTTTTCTTTTCTGCTGGGAGACGGAAATTTTCAGTATTTGTTTTGATCTTGGAATCTTAGTCTTTAATGATTGGCAATGTTTGATAAGCTGAATTAAATGCTTTGGTTTTCTTTTCCTTTTCTCCGAGAAAATGGAAGACGGATTACTTGTTGAAAATTCTTTGTTTGTTTGCTGATCGTGTAAATCTTATACGTTTGATTCCGATTTTGAGAATCTTAGGATAAAAGTTATTTACTTTAAGTGTTGTATAATCGTAATATGTGAAATTGACGTGCTTTGTGTTTGTGTTCCTCGTGTTATCTTATTTGATTCTCTTTGTGGTTGTGGCCGATTGAAGTTGACTCATCCGGTATTTCTTTCTTTTTTAAATGTTTTCTTTAAAAGGTAATATCGCTTCACTTGTTTCCTTGAGCTGTTTTTCCCTTTGTTTTTGGAACTTATATGCTAAAACTTTGAAGAAAACTGTTACTGGACACTTTGCAGTATCATATAGAACTTCTGCATTATAAGATTGGAGGAAAGAGAATTATGAGTCCCTGTTGATATGTAGTATATTTATTTTGGTATATAGTAGAAAAATAGTTTCCCCTGCCTTCTGTCCATAATTAATTTGTGGAAAATGTGTTTTAGGATTTTGTTTTTGTTTTTGGTTTTTAACTGAGAGATAATTTAAGTTGCTTATGTTAACTGAACTGTACTCCTCGTTATATGTGGTTTCAGCTTCTGAGAACGCATTCAACGGAATTTTCACTAGCCTTCCCAAGCCTGGTGGTGGTGAATTTGGAAAGTTCTACAGCCTGCCTGCTCTAAATGATCCAAGGATCGGTAAGTATTTTTTAGTTTTGTGAAGATTTCCCACTTTTAAGAACATGCTTGTAGTGGTATCTTAAATGCTTCAATATTTAATTTCTTCATTGGCTAGGATGGTTTTAACTTGATTCTGGACTTTTAAACACTATATATTACACATAACTGATATCTATTGCTGATGGCACTCTATTTATTTACTGTCATTGCTAACAGTATCTGCAGACATATAATATTATCTTTTACTATTTATTGATGATTTTATGTACTCATGCATAATTACAGATAAGCTGCCGTACTCTATTAGAATCCTTCTTGAATCAGCGATACGTAATTGTGATGGCTTCCAAGTAACCAAGGAAGATGTCGAGAAGATTATTGATTGGGAAAATTCTGCACCAAAGCAAGTTGAGATCCCCTTCAAGCCTGCTCGTGTGCTTCTTCAGGTACCCGTCTTGACAATGGTGGCTCTGATAACTTGTTTTTAACAAATAAACAGTTTTCATCTGGAAATGTGTCTTTTGTTGCTAGGATTTCACTGGTGTACCTGCTGTGGTTGATCTAGCTTGCATGCGTGATGCTATGAACAAGCTTGGAAGTGATTCGAACAAGATCAATCCATTGGTATACACTATCTTATATTGTTCTGGATAGTGTCAGTACAAAAGACGATTTGGCTATGATTTCTAATTCCAACATGCTGGGTGAGCTTGCAGGTTCCTGTAGATCTAGTTATTGATCATTCAGTTCAAGTTGATGTTACGAGATCTGAAAATGCCGTTCAAGCAAATATGGAGCTTGAATTCCAGAGAAACAAGGAGAGATTTGCTTTCCTTAAGTGGGGATCCAATGCTTTCCAAAACATGCTTGTTGTTCCACCTGGTTCGGGTATAGTCCATCAGGTATTGAATATAAAGTTTGGTGTGCATCATTTATTCTTACATGATAGTTTCACATATATACATTGATCAAATTTAGTATAAAAATGGATAATTTCATAAGTGTTATTATGTACCAGTATCATATCTAATGATGCTATCTAATTGATTTGTTTATTTGTAGGTCAATCTTGAGTATCTTGGACGGGTTGTCTTCAATACAGACGGTGTACTCTATCCAGATAGTGTGGTTGGGACCGATTCTCATACCACCATGATTGATGGCTTGGGAGTTGCTGGTTGGGGTGTCGGAGGTATTGAAGCAGAGGCAGCTATGCTTGGTCAGGTACCAACTCTAAATGGTGCAGAACTTTGATATTTTATAGAGTACGAAATGTATGTAGGATGATCTGTTTGGTTTCTCGGTTAACATTACTTCTTGTAGCTGTGGTTTCATTTGTTTCCCTCCCTGGTGGGAGGGGGGGGGG
>JACFYI010003479.1:360110-378638 GCA_014898755.1 Handroanthus guayacan | reverse complement strand
TTTTTTTTTTTTTGGTGGAATATATTGGGGTTGTGATTCTTTTTCTGAACATTTTGTGGATCCCTTTTGTTGAATATTGATATTAGTGTTTGATTTTAGACATGATCGCATGAATAATGTTGTTCTGGTTTCATTGCAATGTCGCATGAAAAATGCGAGCATTCCATGCATTTTTAAGTTAGAAATATTGATTTTTTAAGAGAAAGTGCAAAAAATATTGAAATATGAAAAAACATCATTGTTCAGATTTCCGCGTGATAGTCTAATAAATTGGATTGTCACCTTGCTCTAGATGATTTATCATTTGGAACATTGGTTAACACCAACAAGTCATTATCGGAACATTAGAATGAGTAAGGTCGTTCCAGTTCCCTTCCAGCTGTCCCACCGTTTTTCCGCCCTTCAACCAAACCATGAATCATGATTGTTGATGCTTGAATTGGTTTTAGGAAAATTAGTTAAATGAAATATGGAGTATGTTTAGCTGAGTAGTGCAATCATGATGGTATTATGATCTTCTTTGGTTTTAGTATCATGGATTAAGTTTTGATGATATTATGCTTATTGTGTTGTGAAGTAATTAGTTGGGTTTTTTGGTGTAATTGAGTATGTAAAAAATACAATGGTGTGGACTTGTACGAGCTAGAGAAAGTTTCCTGGAGTTGTTTGAACTAAAAATTTTACACGTTCATAAAACAGAGTCCTTCCAAGAAACCCCTTGCTGCTAGACTACTCAAAGTATTCATCACTCAGTGAAATTCTTGTATGAACTCGACGTGAGAACACTGAATGTTAAGGATCCCACTATGTCAGTACAATACGAACTCCACTGAGGATGTGTTTTGATGCTCATTGCCTGTCACATTGGTGCTTTACGCATGTGCTCTCAATCATATATAATTTCTGTCAAATTATAAATTTTGCAGTCTATAACTCGAAGTGCATATTTATCTTGGGAGACATATATGTTGTATCGTGTGGGGACAAATACTGTCTTAAGGAAGGGAAAGAGCATTCACCTTAAACTCGGGCTACTTTCTTCTTGCATTGGAATTCCTACAGGATCTGCATTTTCTCAAATAGATTCCCTTTCATTGCAGGTTGCTATACTAGCCGAGCTGACATTGTCCAATCGAGCATCTGATCAGTTATTAATGATATACTTTCCGTTTTTGGGATTTGCGATTCTAGCTTTCTTGCGTGGCCTGCTGACTCATTCTGGCAAGAGCAAAGCAATCGCAAAAAGACTTGTGCTAAATAGGAAAAAGCAGGCTTGAGATCAAGTGGTGATCCAGAAACAATGTTGTAAGAAATTGTTCAAACAGAGGGTGGTTGTTATTGTTGTTGTTTTTCTCGGTAGCAATAAAATGACTTAGTTCCCACGAATTTCTTGGGGCTTAGAATGAGATCTTATTAGCTGATATGATGTGCTCTTTAGTTGCACAAGTTGCTATTTTCTTTAATCTTGATATTACATGGAGATACTTTTTTGTTCATTTTTTGACTACGTCTAATGGTTTTGCTAAAATTTATTCATTCTCCTTCTCCCCGGGCTCGAATAAATCTTGTTGGTAAATTTGTGAGCTCTTTTTTATCATAAAAAAGAATATTTATATATAATTATAAAGTTATAAATAAGTAAATTGAATATTTATAAAATTATTAAATTTTTTTTCACATTATAGTAACTATTGCTTGAGCAATAGAATAATCAAGATCGAGCTAGAAGTGGAGCTATAACTTTGTCACAAATTTGAACGACGCAAATTGAGTCAAGTTGAGCTTGAACGTAGGCTTGAACCAAGTTCCAGTCCAATTTTTTTGAGCTTGTTCAAACACAAGTTTAGTTCATTTGGTTCAAGCTTGAGCTTAAATAAATTGCCAAATCTTGACTGGGCTCAGCTCACTTGCATTTCTAAATTCATTCATAAATGTGAGCCTAGATGCACTTGAAAAATAAGTTCTACAGAAGTATTTTATTTCCTAGAACAAATAAGTTCATGTTTCATTGTAAAATACTTGTTTCAATAATTTAATATCGAGATGGACTAGCTTCAGGCCGAAGAAGACCTACGAATAAGGCAACCCGAATCCATTTAGACCCAACACGATATATTAAGTCATAGCTTGGACATTTATTATTATGCAATTTGTATCTTTGATAAATGGGTGCATTTTTCAGGTGTGTTTTTGTTAAAAAAAAAATGAACATAAAAAATAAAATTGAAAGTAACATAAGATGGGTGATTTGTCGGATTTTATCAAATATTGCTGGTGGGAAGTACAATTCTTGGGCAAATAGGTACACATAAATATCTTCTGCAAAATTTTGAGCCGCAAATGCAAAGTTGGTGAATGGTGATGGCAGACAAAATCAGTCGCATCAGATTTTTTGACGAATAGAAATTAAATATTTTTTTCGAAAATTTTGTGAAGTAAAATTATTTTTGCTTAATTTTCAGAATAAATTTGTATAAAACACATATTGGATGATTAATACACATTGAGATTAATATTCTTGTGTGCAATAATTTGTTATGCACGCGTTGCAAGGTGAATGATGTTTTTTTTTTTTGGGAGATTCCTATTGAGGAGACAGAACTTTATTTATTATTATTATAATTTTTTTTTCAAATTGATAACAACAACAATAAAATAATGATAACCAGTTTTGATCAGGAATTAAATTATCGGAAAGGAAAAAGGCTTTTTTTCTTTCATTTCATTTTTCTAGAGACTACGAAGCCTAAATTTTCAATAATAATAATAAAAAATAACAGAAAACTTGTAAATATATATGATAATGGCCAAATCTATTGTAATATATGAAAATCACGTGTTATTTTGCTGTTAGTACTCAAAAATTTTGTTGCTATTGAGAATTAGTTCAGCCAAAGATGTAAGGATGACAAATTATATAGGAACTTAAACTTAAAATTCTCTAAGGAAATTAGTTGCCCCATATTTGGAATTTGAATTAATTTTGGGCAAAAAACACAAAAATGTTTCCCACACCTCAAAAGATGTAACTTTGTACTTTTAACATTTGTAATTTTTTTTTTCCACTCATTCTCTTTAGTTCAAACATAACATAAAGTCATCAAAATTTCAGTCGAGGATTTTAAATGCGTATTTAAAATGTAAATATGCCAAATAAACCAAATTTCCAGCTTGTAATTCATTATAAACACAAACATATATTTTTTTGCAGATCAATACAATTTTTTCCATCAGGTTTCTTGAATTTTTTCTTATATAACTTGTAATATCTGTGAGATATTTTTGGTACCAAATACGTACGCAAGAAAAATGACTGGCCTTTGAATGGGAACCGTTAATTATAAGCTATCATTGGTCACATCACTCAACAAATGTAAGGTGCAATTCACCTCAAAAAAACAATAGAAAGAGACAAATGAGAGTTTGCAATTTGCAGTTTCCTTGGTTGGGACACTCAGAAATTAGTCCGTAAATTAGCTTGTAAGAGACTATCTGATTGATACTTGAACATGTTCTTGCTGGATAATCATAATGTGGGACACCCTCTATAGTTTATTCAACAATTTGGATCCACCAATTGATAGATTATTAGAGTATGAGGACAAAAGGAGCAATAATATGTAGAATCAAATATTTGATCGACGTTCTGTTGAGGGAATTTGATGGCACATCTTTGATGGTATAGGGTTCAGGAAATTCATTGGAGTTTATGAGACGTTAAAATACTAAATTGACAACTCGGACGTAGTTTTAATGTGCATATATACATATGTTTTGGGCCCTCATTGTTCATTACCACAAATTCAGTTTTAGTTCCTTAACTAGTTTGAAAATCAATTTCATGGCAAATAATTCAATTATGTACTAATGAAGTCGAATGTATGAAATAGGTTAAACTGTAAAGCTTTCAATTTTAATAGACTAAATTGTAAAACGTTCAAATTTAAGTTCAATAAGCTGGGATATTTTTTTGTTCATCTGAATATATGTTAGCAATTCTAATAGAATTTAAAGGAATCCAATCGAGTCAAAGCTATATTTGATTGAAAATGAGAAAGTTAATGATTAAGTTTGACAAGAATTAAATTAGGAGGATGGAAATTTAATTAGGGATGAAGATATGTAATTAACCTCAAAATTCTTCATATTCGCTAGCATATGGTTTTAATGGCTCTTCTCACTTAGTGCGATAGAAACTCTTTCGATTGGACACGGTAATAAGATTCTCACTGTTCATAAAAAAACGCATTAATCACGAGGCTTGTAGAGATGATACTTTTTGTGAGATACAAAAGCGGCAGCTATAACATAAGGTGGATGAAAATGACATGAACGATGCTCTCTCTATTATTTAGACAACGACAAATAATTCTAACGGCTGTTATGCATTTTCAAAGCTGAATCATATGCTAGATATTCAGCAATTGTCCATTATTGAAGGCCTTGTCATTTTCCAAACATTTGTTTCTTTTGTTTGTTATATTTTGATTATAATTCCATTTTTTTTTTATTTTTTATTTTTTGTTTTTGAGGTTAGGGGAGACCTATGTATTAAGTATTTGTTGCTTTTATAAATCTCCAGTCAAAAATCAACCAATACTTAAAATGTAAACAACTTTGTCGTATATGCAAGGGCGGTCATGTGTTTGATTTTTCTTAGTCGTTGAAATATATTTAAATAAAATTGTTGGCGCAGGCAATATTGTCGAGACCATGTAAAAAAAATGTATCTTATTTTCTATTTTAGACTTTGATATTTTGTATTTCCATTTAGTATATTTCATGACCCTTTTGTATTTTTCCCTTCAAATGATGAACAAAAAATCTGAGGTAGAGAAAACATACATGTTGTATCATTGTTCATATTTTATTAATCTGAATCATGAATATGTATCTCCATACATGTAAACTGAATTTTTGTCTGATCTTTTTGATCGACTAGGCAGTCGTGTGCCTAACATGATACTATTCTAAATTAATTTTGTGACAGAATACATTTGCTCAGTCCGAGTGTCGAAAGAAAAATGAGCTATTCAAGTTGTTAACTATTTTCACAAAATAAGAATGAGTGCAAAAAAACTTTTGGCAAAATTCGATTTCACAATGGTAAATTCTATTCTCATAACCTCAATTTAATTGGACAAAGAATGAATTACAAAAACCACCCATAAGGTTTAGTATAATTACAAGAACCAACCATGAGATTTAGCAAATTACAAAAATCACCCCTGACGAATGACACCATTAGAACTTAACTGAAGTTGATGATATCACCGTAGGGACAAAAAATAAATTCCAACATTAAGTTATATTTTCAATTCAAAGGATAATGCTAGAATTTACGTTTTGTCTTATGGTGATATCATCAACTTCCATTAAGCTCTAACGATGTCACTTCATCAGAGGTAATTTTTGTAATTTGTCAAATCTTATTATTGATTCTTGTAATTACTTCAAACTTTATTCGTGATTTTTGTGATTTACACTTGGACAAAATAATTCCTCTAACAACTTATGTTAATCATTTTTGTAAAGTAACATGAAATATATAATAAATACTTACAAATAAAACCTATTCTATCATAATCGAGCGTGATTATCATTTTTCACAATAGTTGTCATTCATGAATCTCACACCTATTCAATAAGCAAACAAAAAGATTAAGTAGTCAAATCCAACTTGTGTTATTGTTGAAACCCTGCAAAAGACCAAATACTCCGCAAATTCAAAACAACAAAAAGGAATATCCCTGGAAGTTCAGAGCCCGTGATGACTCCAATTACCAACTTTCCTCTCTAGTTGCCTCTTCGGACCAATTCACGGACAGAAAAAAAATACACTTGCATCCAACCCAACGCTAACCAGGCCGAGAAGTCGACCACCGCGGAGGCGCGGTGGGCCCCACCGGTGCAAATTTCCACCCTCTAACATACATACATCCATCTATTTATATATGTATAAATTGACACTCCCATTTCCCTTAAAGTAAATAACAAATCAATTCATCATCACAAAAGTATCAAGAACTCTTCTTCTACTGCTACTACAGCAGCAGTAAAAGATATGGTTTTCTCGGCAAATCAATCGTATGCAACCACACCAACATTCTCCAAAGGCCTGCCCAAAACAACCCTTTTCCCCTCCAAATCTCACACACTCCCAAAAGTACACCCTTTCAAGAGAAATGTGCAAGCCCACAAGCCATTATACATCTCTGCTGTCTCTGGATTCGGCTACATTTCTGAACCAGAGGACTCATCCAAGAGCCGTGAAACCTCGGTCCAATGCAACGCCTATGAAGCCCGTCGATCTCAGTCTGTCCCGATTAGCATCGAGATCGATCAGGAGGCTGCGGCCCAGAAGATCAAGATTGGCGTTTATTTCGCCACTTGGTGGGCTTTGAATGTCGTCTTCAACATATACAACAAGAAGGTCCTCAATGCGTTTCCTTTCCCTTGGCTCACTTCGACTCTTTCCCTCGCCGCTGGATCTCTCCTTATGCTCGTTTCGTGGGCTACCCGGATCGCCGAGGCCCCACAAACCGATCTCGAGTTCTGGAAAACTCTGCTTCCTGTAAGGATTTGGGTTGAATTTTGAAAAACATTCTCAATGTCGTTAAAATTTGGAGAAATTTAGGTAATTTGATGCTTATTTGGATGTTGTTTAGGTTGCTGTGGCGCATACGATTGGGCATGTGGCTGCAACAGTTAGCATGTCGAAGGTTGCGGTTTCGTTTACTCACATCATCAAGAGTGGAGAACCGGCTTTCAGTGTTTTGGTCTCAAGACTCATGCTTGGGGAAACTTTCCCTTTGCCGGTTTATCTTTCTTTGTTGCCTATAATTGGAGGGTGTGCGCTTTCAGCTGTTACTGAGCTTAATTTCAATTTCACTGGTGAGAATATCAAGTGTTTGTTAAATGTTCTCTTGGTTGGAAATTTGAGTTCTTGTGATACTTTTTTTTAATGTTTTTTTGGGTGTGTGTTCTTGAATTTCATTTTCTTATTCAGTTATGTATCTTAAGAAAGCGGCTGTAATTAGTGGTTTTGTTGGGAAAACACGAAAATTTTCACATGCAACAGGTGTGAAAACATCAATGATCACACCGAAAGTGAGAAAGATTTTCACTTTTCATTCCTAGAGTCAGCAATATACTCATCCTTTTGTCCCCAAAAAAGAATTTTGTTTGAATCGGCATATAGTTTTAGATACAAATCGAAAAAATGAAAGTTCTTAACATAATTGTTCTGGCTGAAGTTACGTCATTACTTTCATTTCTAAAATAAAATCATAATTTGGGAAGAAAGAATATTAAAGTTCTCAAACAACAATTTTTCAAACTTGTCACCTATTTTTTCTCCATAAGCGAAATTTTCAATTTATCTCAGCCCTTTTGATTTCCCCCTTAGTTTTGAATATCTTATACATATTAATGAAAAATTATGAATCTTATTGGAAAAATGGAAAATTCTAACTGTACTTGTTATTGACAATTTTTGTGCAGGTTTCATGGGGGCTATGGTTTCAAACTTGGCCTTTGTATTTAGGAACATATTCTCCAAGAGAGGAATGAAGGGGAAGTCTGTTGGTGGGATGAACTACTATGCTTGTCTCTCAATGTTGTCTCTTTTGATACTGACTCCCTTTGCCATAGCTGTGGAGGGCCCCCAATTATGGGCAGTTGGTTGGCAAAAAGCCGTATCTCAAATTGGACCAAACTTCATTTGGTTAGTTCGATTTACTTTATCATTCTCCTTTGCATTCGAGTTCTTACTTTTTCATGTACAGTCACATTCTCGCGATGATATGTTTTATTTAAACTAGCTGAGAAGGAAGGAAAAAAAAAAACCGTTTTACCATCTCGGTTAAAGTAATGATGTGACACAGTTAGCTCTCAACTAGAACAATGGTGTAAAATTACACCTCTTCAATCTAAACTCCCTAATAGCGTCACATTTGCCCCACTGTCTTGGGGACAGAGGGAGTATATACCAAGTTGATGCTTTTGTTTCTTCGTGAAAATATAAGATTTTTATGTATGTATAATCTGTAAGGTAAGCATCAGGGCACAGTTCTTTTTAGAGAGTCACATGCAAATTTCAAGTATCTTTTCAATTTCTTATCATTTTTTATGCGGATAATGAATTTCCAAACTATAAACTCATTTTTCAAATGTAATAGATTCTTATATGAATATATTTTCTGAGAAATACATTCCCAAATCCCACCAAGAAAACGGGACTGTGGCATGGATACTTTCAGTCATGAGATTGCAAAATCATCAGTTTTTGTCTGAACTTTCATCGTTACACACACACATACACACACACACACACACATATTTTCAAATTATTAATTGTGGTTGTGAATTTTTTCTTGCAGGTGGGTAGTGGCACAAAGTGTGTTTTACCATTTATACAATCAAGTGTCCTACATGTCTCTAAATGAGATATCTCCGTTGACATTTAGCATCGGAAATACAATGAAAAGAATTTCCGTGATAGTTGCATCTATCATCATCTTCCAGACCCCACTTCAACCAATCAATGCCCTTGGTGCTGCCATTGCTATCTCTGGCACTTTCCTCTACTCTCAGGTATCCGATTTTGCTAACTCCATGATTTATTTATTTCTTTATTTTTGGCTATGTATCTCGTGTGGCATCTTAAATTATTTTCCCTTTTCACTTTAAGACAATATCTTGTGTCTTGAATCTAACATGTGAGCTATGCAACTTGCCACATGCTGTCGTTCTTTTGCCATTACTTGACCCCACTTAACTTTTATTTGTAACTCTCTTGTTTTCTGTTGCACAGGTATGGACACAAACATAAAAAATAAAAAAATTATAATATTTTAATAAAATAATTTCATAAAACTTTTAGAACGAAATATGATATCTCATATATGACGCGTGTCATTCATTTACCTGAGCTGTATTTGTATCTCAAACTTTTTTTGACATTGCACGAAGCCATTATAAGGCGGCATGTCTTAGCATGACACATTGAAAAACAAATAAGAGATATGTGCTTTGTTTGTAGAACATAATTAAATTTCTTATCTAACTAATTTCTTCTTATTGTTCTTTTTTAATGTATCATGCAGGCTAAGAAGTAACTATAAGCTATGACTTTGCGATATGATGTCTTTTTGGTGCAAAACAGAGGAGGGTTTTGAGAGAAAAGTCATAAGCAGATTCAGACATTTGACAATGGACTTATAATAGTTCTGGCATACCAAGTGCAATGAAAATATTGCTGCAACATTATTTTATCCAGTTTTGATCGATATCTGATGGACATAACAAATTGCGACTTCACTCGGATGCTGGTGCATTTATCGGTTGCTGGGCTTGAGGCGATTTCTTGGTTCATGGATGAATGATCTTAAATGCTAGTATGTTAAAATTTTAGAAAGTTTTGCACTAATGTAAATGAAATTATGGTATTAATGAAATAATTCTTAATTCGTCTATTTCATATTGATGCTGTTAAGTGTTCTGGAAACATTTTGATTTAATCATGGGATTCAAGAAATTTTGTCATTGAGCGTGAGTACTTGTGAGAGGCTTGAGGTTCATGATGGGCTAATCAATGGAGAGTTTAAACAATGCTAAAAGCCGAAGGTATAAATATTTGCTCAATGATTAGAACTACTCCTGTTGAGGTTGCCTTAAATCTAGGCTCGCCAACAACATAATGCGTGGTAATTTAAATTTGAAGACAATATCATTAGATTATACGATCATCCTAATTGTAAAAAATAAAAAATAAAAAATAAAAAAAATTATAACATCTTTGGAGTTGATTCAAATCAAAATAAGATTTTAATTAACACATGATTTCCCCACTTAGTATCTTATAATTACTTTTAGGTTCAAGCTATGGGATGACACAAAAATGTAAAATCTTGCAAATATTTTTTTTATACATTTTTCCGTGCCACTTGACATGGATAGCTTAGGGGCGAAAAAAATGTATCCATTATATCGTACTTATCAAAAGATTTTTCCTAGATATCAATCTGCAAACTATAATGAAATTTCATTGCAATAATAGAAAGTATATGACATTACAGATGTTGAGAATCCAGCATTTTTAAATGTCCTAAATATTACAACATTTGAACAACGGATTCTCACAATCTATTGATGACCTAAACCATTTATTATTGTAATATAAATGAAGCATGATTTTTTGCATTCTAGAGGTATGTCCACCATAATATTTTCATGTCTCGTTTTCTTTTTTCTTTGATAAGTGAATTATTAGCACGAACATTATATATATATATATATATATGTACATTCTCCAATCTCATTTTCTCTTGGTACCACTCTTTCTCAAGTCATCATCATCTCTCTTGCTTAATTCCCTGCTTTAGCAGAAAAGCTTCATTTCAGTAAGTTTTTGTTGTTATAATCTATACATATATAAATGTTTTTTGGGTTCAATTGTTCACATCTTGTGCAGTGCATTAAAAATGGCCGCAAAACAAGTTTTTGGAATGAACTCAAACTTGTCCGAAGGTGATGATTTACCAATGATGGGAGATCATGATGAAGTCCACAATCAATCCGGTAGTGAAGATGCTGCAAATAATTCTACTGAGAATCAAAAGCTGAAGAGAAAGCGTTACCATCGTCACACACCATATCAAATCCAAGAAATGGAAGCGTAATTTTAACTAAATATTTATACAATTTACACCTTAGAAAAGAATCATCACATGCAAAAACAAGTTGATTAATTTTTTCGTTTAGTTGTATTATTTATATTTCACTTTTTCTTTCTAATTTTAGTTCAAATTAATTGTAGGTTCTTCAAGGATTGTCCTCATCCAGATAACAAGCAACGAAAAGAACTTGGTGAAAAGTTAGGGATGGAACCGTTGCAAGTGAAGTTTTGGTTCCAAAACAGACGAACTCAAATGAAGGTTTCTTTTCCAAATTTTTATGATAATGTACTTTCATTATGCAACAATTATACATGTGGTTCACACATATATGAAATATTATTTGAGCAATTTTATTTAAACGTACTTTATTATTTTTTTCCCCAAATAATTGGAACATGGAAATGCGAAAATGAAAAAAAAATATGGTTATTCAAAAATAATAATGAAAAAAAGTAGCATATGAGTAGTACTTGTAGTCAAAGATATTAGAATGCTGATTGCATTTAAAAATAATAGAGTGGTTATAGTTCTAAGAATAAAATTGAAAAATTAAAATTTAATATTCTAACTACCATTTAATTCTTGAAAAAGGGTCTATATATAATATTAGTCTTCTCGAATCCTTTTATTATTTTTTTATATTCATTTACTCTCATTATTCACTGCAAAATTTTGGATGTAATTATATATTTTCAGACGAAGCATGATCGCCAAGAAAACGCACATCTTCGGGCGGAGAATGATAAACTTCGAGCAGAAAACATGAGGTATAGGGAAGCTCTTATAAATGCAAGTTGCCCTACTTGTGGTGGAATTGTTGCTGTTGGAGATATGTCCCCTTATGAACGTCGCTTGAGAATGGAGAATGCTCGACGAAGAGAAGAGGTAATGCAATATTCAAACACATTAACATTTAAGTTTGTTAAATAAAAATTAGTAAGTTCTTAAGTCTTAACAACGACGAATTGGAAAAATCTTATTTTTCATCCCATAAGTGTGAACTAGCTGGTTCAATTGTGGACCATCTTACATTACATCCCACAGCTTAAAAAAAATCTCACACTGAATTCATTTTCTCCTTTTTATAACATATTAACTTTTAAATGCATGTGTTAATCATGTGGCCGTTTATAAAGTCAAGGTCTTGGATGGAAAATGACATGTGGTTAACATGTGTATTCTAAAGATGAGACAAAGAATGAAGTATGAACTTGTCCAATGTTATGATAGAGGCGGCTTCCTTGATAACTAATTCTTGAAAGCACGCATGTTTAATTTTGTTATACTTTAGAAGCCACGTGACTAACACGTTCATTTGGCTACTAATTTTTTGGCAGAAGGGGAAAATAGATTCCATGTGTTTTTTATTTTTTAATAAGTTATGAGATGCAATGTGAGAAATCCATAATAAATTGACCAAAATTGAAATAGTTCAAATTTATGGAGACAAAAATTGCAATTTTCTTTTCATTATTGATACTAATAATTATTCACACTTTTTTTTCTTCTCTATATAGATTGAGTGCATTTCAGCAAAAGCAGCAAAATATGTTGGCAAGCCCTTTGCAAGCTCAGATGCTACTCCCTCTTCTTCTATTCCGCGTTCAATTGATATGTGACGAGCCACCACATTCTTTGAAGTAACAAATAGCAAAGGCGAGAGATATTCCGGAGCTAAAGATTTTTTATATGAAGATTTTTCATTTTATTATTATTTTTTTCCGTGACATATTTAATTTTTTGTCAACCTACACTTATCAGGTTGGGTTAAAGTTTTACCCTAAAACTGCCATAATTCAAATTACTCTAGGGTTATTTTGAGAACAGAAAAATTCACTCATTCATAGCATGATTTTCAAGCCTCTTTGCAATAACTCTTATGAACAAATATTCACATATATATTCGTCTTTCATCGGGAAAAAAATAAATGTTTTGCTTTTTGTTATATAGAGCAAAAAATAATAACTAGATTGTCATTAATTTTGTATAGTGATTTAATTATCAGTTGCTACCTATTTAATCAGGAAAAAATTTGTGTTGTTGGAAAGATTCTGATATATGTTTTGCAGACGTAGGTTATTTTTGGCTAACTAATTTCCACCTATTATGCATCTAATTTCACAAACGTTTATGTAAAAATAATTATATGGTCTCACCATTATCAAAATGAATTTATACCGGTACATTACAGAAGTAGATTTATGTTAATATAATTTTCGTATGCTTTCTAAAAAGTCATTGTTACTTATAAATTAATACGTCCCTAATAGTAATTTTATGTTACCACTTTATATTTTGTATTAATATTATATTTTACATTTTATGGTGTGGTTGATATTTCTGCAACAATTTTACGTATATCATGTAATATTGGTATAAATTTTGATAATTATTAGACCATATTATGCACTTGAACAAATGTTAAAAAGTCTTAAGTTCCATTGTATGCTAATATATCAATCGTTAAATTCATTTCATATTCTATTGATTGCATCATGTATCAGGTAATAACTAAGTAATATAAGAATTTTCATTTACATAATAAATAATTAATAACCTTAATTCGGACTCTGTAAGGAGAAAAAAAAAATAAAAAAAGAAAAACGAACAACTGAAACAACAATGCAAAGGCGAACAAAAAATTTAAGCAATACAATGATGATTTATTCTTTTAATTAGTATTTTTTTCCTTGGTCATGTTATAATAGAAGTAAATGATGCATAATATAAATTCCGACCATTAATCTTCTAATTATTTTATAGTCAACAATAATGATATTATTCTTTGTTACCTCAATCTTTTTCATCTTCTAACATAATATTATTTCCCTTTTGACTATGGATAATTCAAATTTATTATGCAAAACCAAAAAATTGGTTCAAATTCAAAACAAAGCAATTAGGATAAGAAATATCCAATTTCAATAATTTACAAGTAATATTAAAAGTTCTATGGCTTCCATCATTGTATAACATTCACAAAAATATATGCCTTGAATTTCATGGTATTAACTACTCAATTAATAATTTTCTTCAAAAAAAGAAAAAAGGAAATACTCATTTACTGATAGAAAAATTCTCAAAATCTATCACGGGAAAAAAGCTTTTATTATGGTAATTTGAATTTATTATCTTTTCCGTTTAGCCTTTCTGAGTTGTCATGAGTTTGCGCACTCCAGAGGCATGTCCATCGTGATATTTTTGTCGTTATCTTTTCCTCTTGTGAGAAAGTTTAATTTCTTTATAATTAAACGCCAACACTAACTCCTTCGCTTACTCCTTACTGTGCAGTAAATTCAAGGAATCGCAGTTATAGAGCTCAAACGAGCGCCCTAAAGTTCCCAAAAATTTCAAGTAAGTTTTCTATTGATGCAATTTTTTTTCTTTAATTAATGCAATTCATTTCTTCTTGTTTAATGATTCATTCTTGTTTATTCACAAACATATAACAAATTAAATTCATATCTTTCCACAAAAAGAAAAAAGAAAAAAGAAAAAAAAAAGAGAGGGTTATAACCCTAAAGATCTGAAAATTTTTTTGTCTAATAGTAATTAAAACTTATATGGATATTTGAAGGAAAAACAACGCAGATAGCATGCATAAAAGTTGATAAAATTTTCTAAGAGACTTAAATGAATTTGAAAAAAATTCATAGATATATAAGAAATTAAAATTCGATAATAGAAACTTTATGCAACATAAAAGATAAGTTTTCATGGCATTATTTTCATCATTGAATGTAGGTCAAAAGCTTTTTCTTTTTCTAGCATCACTTAATCACGGAAATAAACAACTTAAAGGAAGAGAAATAACCTGTATGATGAATTAATATCGAAACACTTATGCAAATTTATATATACATAGAAGTGGATTTTTTCTGAGTGCTTTTGTTTAATTCAGTAAGATTTCATATCATATTTAAAGAAATGAAACATAAATAATTCATTGTGATACAGGAACAATGAATAACAAGATGATTTTCGATATGAACTCAAATGCATCTGAAGCCAACAACAGTTCTAGTACCGAAAATCCAGATAAGAATTTCATCATCGAGAATCAACAACCTAAGCGAAAGAGATTCCATCGTCACACTCCACATCAAATCCAAGAATTGGAAGCGTAACTAATTATTTTCTAATAAAAAATAGTGGAATTTCTCATAAGAAAAATTAATGTTTATATTGATAATGAGCAATTTAGTTCAAAAGTTTTGTGAATTGAAATTATCGTACTTAAATAATTTTTTTTTAAGAGGAAACAATGATTTAATTTATGCTCATCCTTTATTGTGGTTTTTAACATTCTTTTTTTTTTTTTTTTTTAATATCCTTTGCTATTTTTTCTATGTTTAGTTATCTTCTATGTAGAAATTGTTTAGGCAATTAAATTTTAACCAATTAATTTGTTTTAGCATATAATTTAGAGTTGTGAATGATTACAGGTTTTTCAAGGAGTGCCCACATCCAAATAACAAACAACGAAAAGAACTTAGCCGCAGGTTAGGGATGGAGCCTATGCAAGTCAAGTTTTGGTACCAAAACAAGCGCACACAAATGAAGGTAAGTAAGAAAGTCATCTTTCATGTGGCAACTTAATTCTTACGATCATATTTCCCATACTATAAAGTGTTTTTATGGAAAAAGCTATTGCTGTGACAATTTTTTGAATTCTTTTGGGAAAAAGTAATTGGATGCCAACCTTGTGTTTGAAACAATGATTATGTGAAGGAAAATGGGAAGGAAATTTTGTTTTATGCATTGAATGATGTAAGTTCGTGCCTCAGTTTCCATAACTTTTGTCTTTCCATTCCAAGTTTTCTCACTAAATTCATTGATCCAAACATAGTATTCGTGCTTGGTTTATTTTTTTTATTATTGTCTTCAATTGTTTTAGAAATAATTCTCAACACCTTGAGGTTGTTTGGTTTAATTAAATACAAAAAATATCTCATGTGAGTTGAAAAATTATGACATCCCTTGTTAATTCAGCTAAAAAGTCTAAAGATACTTTTTAACATTACAATTAGACCTTCTTGTGAATCTAGTATATTTAAGGTTTTCAGGTGTCTTGTGAAATCGCATGAGATTGGGGAAATCACGACTACACCCCATGTGAATTCAGCTGAAAAAGTCTAAAAGAGTTTGTTTAACATTACAATTAGACCCTTGTGAATCTAGTATATTTAAGGTTTGAGGGCATGTCATTTCTAAAACCATGCAAAGAGAGTTTTTTGTAATTAGATTTGATCCAGGAAGTGTTGAGGCAGCTATCCACTATTTTATGCCTTTGATATAAGCTTTTAATGAATTTATTCATTCATAGACGCAACATGCACGACAAAAAAGTGCACATCTTCGAATTGAGAACGAGAAACTTCGAGCTGAAAACATGAGATACAAAGAAGCCCTTAGCAATGCATGTTGCCCTACATGTGGTGGCATAGCAGCTGCTAGAGACCTGTCCTCTGATGAACATCGTTTAAGAATTGAGAATGCTCGGCTAAGACAAGAGGTAATGGGTATACGAAGGCAATTTTTTGATTGTTTATTGCTAACATATCTTGCCTTTAGTAGTTGATGCTAATAATTGTTCATGTATTTTGTTCATTTTTTTCTTTATGTAGATTGAAGAGATAGCAGCAGCCGTAGCAAAGTATGTCGGCAAGCCCGTCACTGGTCCAATTATTCGAGCTGCGGATTGAATAGAGAATATTGGAGCTATCTATTTGGGGAAGTTGATGAACGATGTTGCTCCGGGCATGCAGTGTTTTTCTTATGAAGGAAATGAATGTCATGGAAACATGAATAAAGTCAACTTATGTTCGGTTATTTCATTTCAATAATATTTAGCATGCAGGAACATGAGAATATTTCTATAATATACGGACATTTATCATTTTGGATCCTCTATTTCATTCTAGGTTTCATCTCCTTTTCCATTGTATATATATAGGTTAAGTGTATCCATTGTATATATATAGGTTAAGTGTATCACATCAACAATCCTGTATTTTCATAGGAAAACATTTTCAAACCTGCCAGGTATTTAAGATATAAAATAAAAGATAAAACATTATTTTGCAACAATGAATACTAACTGAATATTTATATACACAAAAAACATAGCACATTAAGGAAATATCGCCTGCATATAAATCCGAGTAACATAATTGTTAGAATTCTATTAGTACCCGGTTAACACCGTCGGGATAGTTCTGAAAAAAATTTTAATTGTGAATTTTAAAATTGATCCAGTCAATTGTCAATCAACCAATGAGGCCCTTAGCATGTTGCTTCATTCAGGCAGATACCAAGCAGAACAGCAAGAATGATAGACAAAGGAAATCAAACTTGTCTCTTGTCTTATGAAAACGCTTCAATCAGCCACAAATATAACCAGTATACTCAATAATGCAGGCCAAAAACTGCCAAATTAAAAAACCATTTAATCAATAATGGAATTATTTCAAACCAAAAACTTTTATTGTACTCAATTCCACAAATCTAAGCATAAAAAGGAAGTTCTTCAAGCTTTCCCCTTACCCCAGCATGAACTCAAGACTAGTCCAATAATCAGAGTCTCCTACATCCTTGATTTTGCAATCACAACACTTCCATCAGTTGCCACATTTGTTGCCCCTGGCCTTGTCCATGTCTCCTGGAACTGCTCCTCTGTCACCCCTGCAAAATTCCCCCAAGAAAAAACATTCCAAAATTAAATCATTTATGAATCAAAATCTAGTTCTCAATATTAATAAATGTATATAGTTTTGCGAATGTATAATTTGCCTTTTCCCATGGCAGCAGTTGAAGTAATGCCACCCTGAACAGTCCTAAGAACTCTGTCATAGTAATTTGCACCAGACCACTTCTGATGTGCCAATGTATCAACACCATGGTTCCTCTCCTCCCTCTGGATTTTCTCAACATATGCCAACATACCCCTCTTCGCGAAATCCTTTGCGAAAGTGTCGATTATGAGGGCATCGGCATGGAAACCAGCTAGGGTTATGAACTGCCAACAATATCCAAGTTTTGCAATCCTTGGGATGAAGTCCATCATATGTTGATCAGTCATCCCTGATGCGTCCCAGTTGAAGGATGGGGATAGATTGTAGGCTAGCATTATCTCCGGCTGCATTGACTTCACCCCTCGTGCAAATTCTGTGCATTCGACCAAGTCAGGGCTCGATGTCTCCATCCAAATCAAGTCGGCATGTGGCGCAAAAGCCCACCCGCGAACAATGGCTGCATTCACCGATCCCTTAAACCTGTCGACAAGCAATTAGGAACAAAGAATTATATCCACAGTAACGTATCTCACAACTCATCTATTTGTATCTGTTTGATTTTCGGCTCCATTGCATGACATAATCTTTCCATAAGGAAACATGCAACATATGGCATACATACCCACAATAACGTCTCACTGACTTATTATGATGATCGGTTTCATCTCATGTTACAGTGCACGAAATAATATAATTAAGAAAATATGCAACACATTGATCCGCATAAGTGCAATGCAATAAACGATAAATCATATATATACTGGAATGAAGGATTTGAATTGATACCTGTAGAACCCTTCTCTGGTTCTGGGCAGGTCCCAGTCCCAGAAAAGATTACCCAGCCCAAGTCTATCTGCGATTTTGCGGCCTTGCTCATTCGAAATGCACTTCTCATAGCTCGACAGATTCATCCACTCATTCAATTTCCTCTGCTTCTCAGCTTCTCCGATGTTCAAATTATTGATAGCATCAACCACACAATCAGAAAACGTCCTCAACCTCGCCATGGCCAGCCAATTGTCCTCAATCGCTTGCAGCTCTGTCCCGGTTTTTC